>PVIR01012001.1:0-26162 GCA_004026965.1 Petromus typicus | reverse complement strand
TCTCCAAAAACCTAAAAAAAAAAAAAAAGAATTGAATCTGCTTTTGCTATTAATATAGTGCAGTAATGTACATATTTTTTTAAATAGATAGTATTATTTTCACTTGTTTCCTTAGAATTGATGAATGTGAGAAAGTAAATTTGGATATCTCAAAATACAGCTTATCCTTTGAGGCAAGCAAGCACATTTTGCTGGGATAATTAAAGAGAAGATTACTAAATTTTCATACATGTGAAAATTAATTTCATCAGCTTGCTTCTTAATATTTAGTTGAAACAGACTAAAGTTTTCCTCCAATGAAGAAAAAATAGTGTGGCAGTCAGAGATGGATGATAGAGGGAGAGTGTAGGGTAAGTGATACCAACGTGGCAATACATACCAGGTCGGTTTGTTCTGTTCCTTAATTAGTTATGAGGTATTTCTGGGACTGCATTTCCTTTCCTATAACACTTCTTGATGAAATGTAAGGAAACTCAAGAAACTTGGGAAGGAAAGGTCAAGATATAATTTTTTATACATTGCTACAGGGGTTATTTTATACATATTATAGATTACTGTTTTAACTTTCAAACTATCTTATTTAAAGTTCAACGGCTAACATATTTCTGTGTATCATGTAATTGGTATGCAAATTATCACCACATCGTGACAAAATACACACTAACTCACACATTAAATCTAGTATCAAATTCACTTTGTTTACCCATATTCTGTGTATTTTTAGGAAAAAAATTAAAGATTTATTTAGTCACATCATAAAGTTTGTAAATGCAAAGAATTTAAGGAAAACATGATAAAGGGCAAAATCAAGAACAAAAAAATATAAAGACAGAATTCAGGGCTGTATATAAAAACTGGGCTGGAAAGTCCTATAATTCTGATAAAGAAAGATACAAACCTCCCAGAAGCTAATTTTAAAAAAACCCAATTAGTTACATAATCCATAGCATCACTAAGGTAAAAATAAAGAAGTTTCCAAGAAGCTTCATTACTTACAATTTGATATTAGAGAGAAAAATTGTCCCTGGTACCCTCAAAAGAAGAATTAAAGTGAACAGTGTCTTCAATGACTATATAGTAAATACAGTAACAATTTTTTTTAAATCTTTATTGGTGCATTAACAAATTTGATAAAGTAACAAATTTGATAATGAATTTTTTTTTAGACAGGGTCTCACTTTGTAGTTCAGGCTGGCCCTGATCTCAGCCTCAAACTCATAGCAATCCTCTTCCCTCTGCCTCCCAAGTGCTGGGATTACAAGCACGAGACACTACACTTGGCACTGTGGTGTATGCTACTGATTGCTGATGGGTGTGAGTCTCCACACCCAGTATTGTTGTATGTGGTTACTGGGGATTAAATCAAGACCCTTGCACTTGAAAGACAGGCTCTCCAGAACCACTGAGCTAATCCCTGGCCCCATGATAATGAAATTTCATGTAGCTTCTCTCTTACAAGTAGGCCATCGCAAAATAGCATAAAAGCAATATACTCTGTCTTTGTATGATATATTTAGAAACTGGCCAACTCAAGTAGTATCCTGAAAGAGTTTAGACACATAATTGAAAATACATCTAACAGAATAGCCACACCAAAGAAAGCTCATTTCACCTAGCTGATCTAGGCCATGTCTGATGGCAATTCTATGAACAAAACTTAAAAGATTGGATTCATTCCCATGGACCTTCTCCAAAAGGAATAGTAGTCCTAAAGGAAATGCTAATCTATTTATGGTGCAAGAGGATTCAAAATGTTATTTTATTCTAAATTTTAAAGGGCAAAGGATCATAGATCCCAAAGAATTACTATCCCCAGCAGCAGAATGTATAAAATTTTTTTTCAAGTTGGTTTTCTAAGTCTCTATATCCCTGAGATCAATCAAACAAAATAAAACAAGATGTCTGCTATTATACAGATATAGCTAAAGTATAGCTCTGAAACCATACTTTGGAGTTCAACAATCTGAAGATAATATAGAGAATGTTCAGGGTATGAGAGTATGGGAAACATTTTTCTGTTTTTTTCACAGTTTTGTATTGCATTCTCATGTGGATTAAAATATCTCCATAAACTCCATCTTTCCAATAGTCATATACTTTTACAAAAAACACTCGGTTGAGGCTGGGGAGTTAGCTCAGTGGTTCCGGCGCCTTCCTTGCAAGCGCAAGGGCCCGGGTTCAATCCCCAGTAACTACATACCATACTGGGTGTGGAGACTCACGCTCAGCAGCAAACAGTACCACATACCACAGTGCCGGGTGTGGTGGCTCACGCCTGTAACCCCAGCACTCGGGAGGCAGAGGCAGGAGGACTGCTGTGATATGAGTTTGAGGCTGAGCTCAGGGACAGCCTGAACCACAAAAGCAAGACCCTATCTCAAAAAAAGTAAAAAAAAAAAAAAAACCACTCCGTTGACATAAGGAAACAAGTGCAGAGAAGGTTTTGTGCCAAGAGTAGTCTTTTTCTTTCGCTCCCTCAGCTCAACATCAAGAAGAATGAACATTAATATTGGTATGGTAGACCTGCACATCAAGAGCCCTGTGAGTCCAGAAAGGTGAATAATATATTTCTTTTACCAGTGAGGAATATAAGGCTTGTTCTAGGTACAGAGCCACTACTTGGTTAGAATGTATAGCATACCTGAAGTCTGATTCTTACTCTAATGAAGTCCCCACTATAGCACTGAGTGAAGAACTGAAAATTTTCAGCTCTTGGCCGAAAATATAGGTTCCACATGGGATTCTAATATTAAAATATTCACTTTTACAAATCACGGTTAAGAGCAGTAAAGGTGGTGGCAGGTAAAGCTGAATCACTGTCTCAGTTACTTTTCTGTCCTGGCAGAGACAAAATATTCAACACCCCAAATTAGAGGGGAGAAGGGTTGTTTAGCCCACAGTTTGTAGAGGTCTCAGTCCATAACTGGCTGGCTCCAAGGCAGTGGCACATGGCAGAGGGAGGTCTCACAGGAGAAAACACTTCATGGTGCCCACACAGTACCTACATCAACAAGGGAACCTCAACATGTCTTTCTGGCCCTTTTATATTACCTAGACTAGTGGGATTAGGGTGGCGCCAAACCAGTGTGAACTGGTTTAGAAACCACAGGCCCTTCATCCCAGCACCACAGACTCTAGATCAGTCACCTCTGAAGAAGCCCTATGACCACATGAGGCTTTGTTATACTTTGTATCTAGATATTCCTCCAATCACATATCCTAAAACAAGGCTCTCGGAGTTCTGCTGTCTTTTATTTGTTTTTCAAGAATGTTACAAATCTCTGGGCATAGTGGCACATGTCTATAATCCTAGCACTCTCCAGGATGAGGAAGGACGACTGAAGTTCAAAGGCAGCCTAAACTACATAAGAAAATACATAAGGAAAACTCGTATTTAAAAAAATGAAAACAAAGAAAAAGAAATACTACAAATTGAGTCAAGATAAGTGCTGTATACTTTCCAACTTATGAGCCTTTGTTCACATTACTCCCCTTCACTTAAATAGATCATTCCTTCCCTTCTGGCTTATTTGAATCCTAAAGCCATTTTTAATGGTGCTTTAATTTCCCTTCTTCCCAGAAACACATCTCCTCAGCCAGAAGATACTGCCTCTGTGTCCTCTGAATTTCCGAAGTATTCAAATCTCTAATGCTCATTCTTATTTGTTTACTAACTTTCCAACTTTTGGGGCACATCATCTCACCCACACTGCAAGCTGTTTGAGGGAGGAGATCATAGTTTGGCCTCTGCTCTAAAATAGCATCTAACTCCCACACGGCACGAAGAAAATGTTCAGTAACTGATGGCTGAGATGTCAAATTTGTCTTTTTGGCTACTTCTCATTGTAAACTCAACCAATATCTTAATTCCCCATTTCCCCTTTGCTTTTCTTTTTGTGTTCTCCCTACTCACAATAAAAAACTATACACTTTGGCAGTGGATTGAGTGTGTTTCTTTGGATGATATATATGGAGCATATTTTGTATTCACACACATAAGAGACAAGCTAGAAGATGCATATTTAACTTGATGCTTCATGGTCCCTTATAAGCATACTTATTATTTACATAACCAGTCCTTGATTGGTGTCCATTTAGGATGGTTTCATTTCTTAATTATAAATAATGCTGTGAAATAAATGTATGTATGTGTATATATATACATACACGTGTATATATACGTACATACATGTATGTATATATACACACATGTATATGTATATATGTGTATATATACGTATATATATATATATATATTCATTATTTTATGAGATTAAGTTCCTAGAGTAATTCTTATTAACTTGCCATCAAGAAAGACTGCAGTGATTTCATTCTCAACCCAGCATGCAACAGTCCTTGCTTATGCAGAGGGAGCGCCTGGGGCTGGTGGCCAGGGTGAGGAGGTTACAAGACTGGCAGTGGAAGCAGGAAAGTGGAAGAAAGAAGACCAAATTAGGATTAGGCCTTTAAATATTTCTTTAAAATAAAGTGGCAGACACAGAAGTTTCTATTATACCTGCCTCTCTACTTTCTGATATATTAACGTTTTAGAATTTTTCAAGATTTTTTTAATAGTGCCTATCCCACACATTTGTCAGCCATAAGTGCTAGCATTGAGCGTTTTAACTTTGTGAATTTAATGCATTAAAATAGTACCTTATTACTTTAGCTTACAATTCTTTAATCATTAGTAACGTTGAATATATAATGAATGTATGTGATAGCTATATTTTTCACTTTAAAGTTTTGATAGAATTGTGCACTCTGATCTTTATGGATGTAGAAAGTCTCTGTTCTAAATTGTAAAAGCATATGGGAACATTTTCTTCTTAAAAATAAAATGTTCACCCAAAATAACTACCCTCTTAGTAGATCGTTTACATATGTACCCTTATTCGATCTTTTTATCCTCAGATATATGGGCCTCATGAGGGGGAAATGTTCCATTGCCAAATTGAGCATAAATTTCCTAGAATCAGCTCAAAAACAGAGAACCGTTCAGAAAATCTTTTGCTTTCCACGAACAGCTGAATAGAAGGTTTGTGGAAGAAATCTTGGTCTTTGAGGTCAGGGATTAGGTAACAGATACCAATGCAGAGTTTTGCTTTTACTATTCTAAGGTCAAGGAGGTTTATATCTCAAAGAAATGTTCTGTATTCAGAGAAAGAATAAGACAATAAATTTGACCACTGTCCAGGGAACGCAATAAGAATGCACAGCTTATGAATCACAAAAAGAATTTTCAGAATGCAGTGGAGTAGAAAACTAGGGGGAAGCATCAAAACCTAGGCGATAATAACAATTTCCAGCTGTTTTTATCTTCAGTCCAACCAGTTTAGAGAAAGTATCTCATTGATAATCAGAGACTTTTTATTGACACAGAAATTACATAAACTTACACTACAAATCAGAGTGTCCACAAAATTCTGCAGCCTCTCTATCAAATTCAATTCATAGAAGAAAAGAATTGAGAACGAAAAGACATTTAGAATCATAGAATTTTAGAAAGTTTATTTTAATATTAATGAATCTATCATTTATAGAATTAAATGTTTTCCATACTGTGGAGACCATTATGTAATTCATTGTTACATGCCCAAATAGTTCCAAACTGCTAAGGACAAGTTCTCAGAACCATATGGTCTTGGTGCTATTACTTATTTCTATGTCTTACATATCCTTCATTTTGGAAATAGCCAAAATAAATTCAATTTGAAACCATGAGCCAGACCACAATTCCAAAATAGATACAAATAATTTGAAGGGAAAATACAGAAACAGGTTTTGTCCTTCAGATTTAAGATACTGAGTCTACTTCTAAAACATATTAAATGTATAACATAACTGACTGGGCATGTGCCAGGACACTTTGAACAGAGGTCTCAAGCATGAGCCTGATCCTGTAGACTACCTACACAAGTGCCATCTATAATGCCTTTGGCCTCTGCCTTTTTCTAGTGTAAGGGCTAAAAAAGTTTTCAGATGCCCTTACAGCAAGGATTGCCATGTGACCTAGCTCTGACCAAAGGGATGTTTTTAAAGTATTCTTTCCAAGAAGCTACAGTTCTGGCAAATCCATCTATTTTCTCTCTTCTTGCATGAAATACAGATGTGAGGTATGGAGTGCAGCCATGGTACAATCATGAGAGTAAGAGCTATATGTGAAGCTCAGTACATTGGAAAAACAGAAAGATAAGTATCCCTGAAAATGTTTACTCTGACTATCTGTCTCCAAACTTATTCTTTGAAATTATGACACAATTATCTAAGTTTCTATTGCTTGCATTTCCTGTTACTTTCAAACACTCTCTACTAATGCAGCAGGAATAGACAGGTGAATAATAATGGAGCTCTTCAGTACAAAGAGGCAGAGACAAATTAAAAATGCAATAAACACATCATAGAGGTTATAAAAGAAGTTAAATGTAAGAGAAGAATGGTTACATTATGTACACCCAGAAAAGATATGAATGTTTCACAGATGGGCAGTTTAAGAGTCTACAGAATGGAAAATGATTTCCAAGAGCAGAAGGTAAAGAATATCTTACTCTGCCTTCTTTTCTACCTTGCCACCTCTGTTCTCAGGGAGGAAAAAGACAGAAACATGGAGCATTATAATATAACTTCCCATTCTTCCTACAAAAATTAATAAGAATTTTCTACAGCCAACTATTGTGTCAAGACTCAATAATTATCAAAATGACAGAAAACCTGTCCTCATGCTGCCTAGTCTACTGGTCCTCTTCAAGGCAATAGAAACAAATCAATCACAACTCAGCAGCACGTAATCGAGTCTCCTACACTGCTCTTTCTGGCTTACAGTCTAATCTTCCACGTTTTCCAAATTAACACTTATCCTCGTTCCTTATCACACAGTAGTTACCTCACTCCTAAAATAAATAGAAAGGAATCATGTTGTCATTTGTGATCATTGAAAATCTCAGTATAATTACAAAGCTGGCAAAGATCCCAGGAGATCAAGTCAGTTTATTGTGTAACTCACAGTTCCAAAGCCTCTGGAGACAATCAGGATCCAAGTGCTTTAAAAAAAAAATTACCTCACCATCTATTCACTTCCTTGGAAACAGCCTCTCAAATGTCTAGTTGCAGTGTTAGCTGAAAGAGAGCCAATCTTAGGAAAGGCTCCAACATACCAATGTAGCTACAAGGCTGAAAAGAAAAGTCTCTGCTAAAGCATTTCACAAAACTTTATGCAAGTAGTATAGAATCATAATATTGCATGCTGTTAACTCCAACACTCACTGACTCCCTGTTCATATCACCTGGTCACTGAAATTTAAGGGAAGTTCCTTGAAAATATAGTTCCTTATCTCCCATTTCCTGGAAGCATCCATCTACATCAGAGACATTACAGTAAGATGCCGTATAGTAACTAATGTAGTCTGATTCAGAATCAACAGGAATGCACCTGGGTCCTCAAAAAAACAAAACAGAAAGAAAACCATTAAATTATAAATGAACCTTTCAGAATCATTTGGAAAACATATTCCACTGGCAATGGGCATTTATATCCATAAAAACGTTCTTTTGCCTTGCTTACCTTGTTATTCTGTTCTAAAAGTGTTTTTCACATTTTCAGTGCTCAGTCATGCAATGAAAACCTCCAAGCTGCCTGGAGCCCTGGATTTCAACCCTGGTTACCCAGAGGAGAAAGTGGCTGCAGACAGGTGGATCCAGACTTGTAGGTCACTAGAGCCAGTGGCAAGATGCCAATCACAGCCCTTTAGTGAACGTGAACCCAGAAATCCCACGTTTACAGGGCTGCTCGGTCTGCCTGTGCCACTGAGTAAACAGAAACATAGGGCAGAGAACTAATGTCAATCTCTGACTTTTGCTGTTCAACACTTGGAAGAATCCCAAGAGTTGCATATTAAAACTCAGAACAATCACAGTGACAAGATACCGCCAAATCTCTAATTTCACAGAAAGATCAACAGAACTATCTTGATCTAATTCCCATTCAATACTGAATTGCACCTGCAGTAAGGCCTGTAATTTTCTATAATGATATCAAGACCCCACACACTTTCTTACATGTACCTTTATAAGAGGATAATGAGTAAAAAGCCAAAAGTGTGTAAGCTATATTTTAATGGATTGTGTGTGTATCTACACTCTCTAGATTATTTTAATCCCAATTCACTCAAAATTTCACTTTTGCTATTCTATCATCTTAATTCCATGATAATTTCCACAAATTTACTAATTTCCATAAGATGTTCTTGTTAAGAATATAATGAGAATTAAGTTGTGTCATATACTGGTACAAATTCTCATTGTTGAATGCAATCATGATGTGTATATGTAATGTACCAATAAAGATTTCAATTAAAAAAATAAAAAAGAATATTTACTTTGGCTGTTACATGAGGCAGAAACTACAAAGTGATTTAATTATCTGGCTCACTATTCCATAATCTATCAATTAATGAGTTAGATAAAAGTAGGAAACACCATAACAGGGACCACTCCTAAATGATTCATTTATACAGTGATATATAAAAAAATTACACTATGACACATTAATCTTCTAATTAAAATTGTTTGATATATGTTGGTTCGGCATCTACATGAATACAAGAGGCAAAAGACACAAATAGTTCTTTTTAATCATCTTCTGAGATAAAATGTTCACATTTTGTAACTTCCTAATCCTAAGTAATTTATTATACTAACTTCAAGGCACTGTCTCCAACAGAGTAAAAAAAAAAAAAAAAACATTTGGTTTGAAACACCTATTACTAGTTTATTAAAACAAATCTTCAGACTCTGTAAAATTATCCAAATTTCAACATGATTTAGGGTGGTGGGATTATATAAGCTGTGTATATTTGTCAAAGGGATCTGTTATCTCCAAAATTTCCCCTTCCCTACTTTCCCCATTATATGGAAAATAAGAAGCTGGCATATCACAAAATGCTATCTTACCAACGGGTCACTTAAAGTAGTTTTTAAGAGATTACTCAGTAAAGCAGAGATTTGTTTTTTGTTTGTTTGTCCTCAGGAAAATATTTCTCAAAGCTTTCCAGTTCTGAATATAATGAATTCAGAAACTATAGGAATCCTCTATGTGTTCCGCACATATACCCACAGAAACAGTTACAAAACTTGGATGTAATAGAAACACAAATAAATTTAAGGTGCTGAAGAGTGAGCAGAAACGTATGGGCTCTGAGGAAGAACCCACAATTGCTGAGAGAGATGGATACAGGGCAAAAAGTACTTATGGAAAGTACAAAAAGTTTTCATCACCTCAGCTTTTATCCCTGGCTAAGTGCAGTACCTGTCTTGAAGAGAAGCTAGTACTTGATGGAGAATATGTAAAGAAGATTCTCTTTCTTCTGGCCCAAAGAAGCCAAAAAGCCAAGCTAGAAAATGTTAAAGTCGGGGAATACTAAAGAATAGAGCCAGAGAGGGAATTCCCAAAATGTCTACATCTCTAACTGAAACCTGAACCAATATTGTGTGAAACAGATGATTCAACACAAAAGAACGATTCTGAACTGAAAATGGGCCATCACCTGAAGACTGTGGTGAATGAAGAAAGAGTAGGAGTTCACTCCTAGGAGCAAAGACGTTGTGCCTTTTAGTCTGGGGTTGGACACAGTCAATGTCTAAGGCACATACAGCAAAAATTTAAACACACAAAAACCTGATCATTTCCAGGCCTAGAAAGCCACGTAAAAAGAATCCAATATACCATTATCATTGAAGAGAAAGACAAAAATAGTAGAAGTTTAAGCCCTTGTCTCTTCACATTTCTAAATATATTTTGAAACATTTATGCAGCCCATACTTTTAATGGCCTATCCAAAAAGGATAAGACATACTTCACAAATAGCAGTCAGATTTCCAAGCCCCAACAAGAAAACTAGCTGCTAAAACAAAAGAAACAAAACCTCCCAGTACCAGCATATAAACAGATACAAGGACCAACAGAACAAATAAGCCCAGACGTGAACTCACAATTTACAATGAAACGATTTTCCATGTAGATGCCAAGAACACATGATGAGTTAAGGACAGTCTATTAAATAAATGTTATATGAAAACTAGATATTCATATGAAGAAGCATGATATTGGACTTCTAGCTCATACCATATACAAAAATCAACTGAAAATAGATTAAGAGCTTAAAGGTAAGACCTGAAACTGTAAACCTACTAGGAAAAAAAACTAAATGATAGGGAAAAAGCTCCATGACATTGGTATGGGAAAAGATGTTTTGGAAACGACACCAAATGCTTGAGCAACAAAATGAAAAGTATGCAGATAGGATTTCCTTAAACTAAGAAACATTCTATACAGCCATAGAAATTAAATTATCAACAGCAAAGATACAACTTATGGAAAGCAAAAAAAAAAAAAAAAAAAAAGAATACTTGCAACCTACACAACTGACAAGAAGTCAATGGCCAAAGTTTTCAAGCAACTGCAACAACTTGATAGCAAAAATAAATAAATAAGTTGATTAAACAATAAACAAATGCCCTAAATTTACATTTATCTTAAAAGATAGTTAAATAGTCAATAACTATATGAAAAATGCTCAGCATCACTAATAATCAGGGAAATTCAAATTAGACCAATTAGCTATCACTCACACTTGTAGAATCACTGTCATGGAAAATCTGTATTTCAGAAATATATCCACATCATGGGCAGGGGATTTAGCTCGGTGGTTCCAGCGCCTGTCTTGCAAGCGCAAGGGCCCGGGTTCGATTCCCCAGTAACCACATACAATACTGGGTGTGGAGACTCACGCCCAGCAATCAGTATCACATACCACAGTGCCAGGTGTGGTGACTCATGTCTGTAATCCCAGCACTTGGAAGGCAGAGGCAGGAGGATTGCTGTGATGTAAGCTGGAGGCTGAGCTCAGGGCCAGACTGAACTACAAAAGTGAGACCCTGTGTCAAAAAATAAATAAATAAATAAAAATGAAAGCAAAGAAAATATGTGATGTTTATAAAACATCGATTTGAAATATACACAGAAATGCTTAAAGTAAATGAACAGAAAAGATCTACCTTGCGTAAGTAAAAGGCTGAGCATTAACATCAGAAGCAAAAATATCAAAACCAGATGTATTATATGAGGTAAAGTATGACACATTATAATTACAAAAGGGTCAATTTAACAGGAAGGCATCTGTGCCTAATACATGAAACAAGAACTGACAGAAATGAGTGGAGAAATAGCAATTTCATAATCATAACTGCATACTTTAACTCCTATTTTACCAACTGATTCAATAGAAAAAAACATCAGCAAAGATGCAGATCTGAACTATCAACTACTTTGACTCACAGAACAATACACTTAATGATCACTGAATAAGCATTACTTTCAGGGTACATGGTTCATTTAGCAGAAGAGACCATATGCTGTGCTGTAAAACAAGCCTCAAAGCTTAAAAAACAAATGAAACTGGACAAAGTATGTTCTCTGACAGTAACAGAATTAAATTAGAGTACATTTTGAGGAGACACAGGACAACCACAAGTTCTGTGATTCACCAGAATGACTCAGTAGAGGTTATACTCAATGCTAAAACTTATCATTGCAAACATTTGGGGGAAAGGTATACATTGGTGCTATGATTTAAGTGTTTCTATGAAAAGTCACTGAAATTTAATCTCCACTGTGAGATATTAAGAGTTAGAACTTTAAGAAGATTAAGTCGTGAAGGCTCTACCGTCATGAATGGAGTAATGCTTTAGCTCATCTCAAAAGTGAAATAGGGTGAAGGGGGAAAAATAATGAGATTATAACCAAAAAGAAAGGAAACAAATTTTATGTATATGAGGGGGTGGTAGGGTGGGTAGGGCTATGGGAAAAAATGAGAATTAAGTTGTGTCTTATACTGGTACAAATCCCAATTGTGGAGTGCAATCATGATGTGTATATGTAATGTACCAATAAACATTTCAATTTAAAAATAAGTTGATTATAAAAGCCAGTTTGGTTATTTCTCTTTTTTGTATCCCTCTTCCCAAGTATTGTGATGCACTATCTTGGGACTCTGTAGAGAGTTTTCACTAATAAAATACCCTTACTAGATCTGACTCCTCAACCTTGGACTTCTCAGGCTCCATAGGCGTCAGCTGAATAAAATATTTTTTCTCCTCTATAAGTTACCTGGTTTGTGGTCTTCAGCTATATTACCAGAAAACAGATTACCGTAATTGGGTACAATGCAGCAAGGTCAGACACAGGCTCCTTACACAAGCCTTCTCTACAGTAGTGAAATAAAAATGCAGTGTTCAGACTATCTCTGACAGGGAAAAGCAAAAGAGCATTGAGATCTCAGCACACACGGTTTTTATGGTGGGCTGCACATGAAAGTATGTCCTTCAATGCAACCAGCCAAGAAATGAAAACTCAGAAGCCAGATATATGTCATCAGTTTTTGTTGTTTGCACAAAGCAGCTCTAAAAACCAAGTACACAAAGTACAATCCATTGCTCTAGGTGTACAAAAAAACAACCACAAACATAAAAACACCCTGAGGGCCACATTCCTAGGAGTTGGCCAAGAGTCAACCATGGTTTCTCTCTCTCTGCAACCAGATATGCTGTGCTAACATTTTACTTAGAAATACAAATACGAAATCAGGAAAACGCTACATATTAAAATGTATTATGTACATGTACCAACTTTCCACAAGTAATTTAATCACAATGTACTACAAACACATCTAAATAAAATAAAATAAGAAAAAGCAGAAAGAAAAACAATTTTTAAAATAATCAGAATGAAGACTCACAGGAAAAAGTGAACGAAAATTTGAAGTAAATGGTACTGAAAATACAGCATCAAAATCTATGAAGTGCAATTAATATAGTGCTTAGAAACTTAAAGCTTTAAATGCTCACACCAGAATAAACAATGCAAAATCAACAAGTATTATAGAAACCTTTAAAAAATGTATAATATAGGGCTGGGGATTTAGTCCAGTGGTTCTGGCACCTGCCTTGCAAGCACAAGGGCCCAGGGTTCGATTCCTGGGAACCACATACATCAGTGCCAAGCATAGTGGCTCATGCCTGTAATCCCAGCACTCAGGAGGCAGAGGCAGAAGGATTGCTGAGTTCAAGGCTCACCTGGGCTACATACTGAGTTCAGGACCAGCCTGAACAACAAAGCAAGACACTGTCTCAAAAAAGAAAAATGTATAATACAGACATTATCCTTCATGTTGTCTCCTATTTAAAAAAAAAAAATGACAGAACAGAAATATTTTATAGATGCTTCTATGGTGAAGTATTCAGTTTCTGTGAAACCCAAAGCATCATAGACTAAAGAGACCACAGGACTGATGAGCAGGAGGCAATCAAATATTTAAGGTCTATCATTCTGAATAGGCTCAAACATTATCATTATATTAATGGGCTGGGAATTATGCTCAGTCACACTGCTGCCTGACCTTCAAGCACAAGGTTGTGAGTTCAATCCTCAATACCTCGGAAGAAAGAGAGAATGAAAGAAAGAAAGAAAGAGAAAGAAGGAAAGAAAGAACTGACATGTTCTTTCCAATTGTGTGGATAACACTTTCTAATGGGGAATTCTGGGTAATAGCCTTGGTCTGATAATGTGAGAAAAGTAATCCAAGGTAATTCTAAAATAATCTCTAACCTATTGAACTACCAAACTCTTTCAGCCCAGAGACAAGTACAAGGTGGAAGGAGTACCTCGTAACACACTTTATAATTGTGTCTTTGGCACAGAAACATTTGCAACGCAGGATCTTGGCGACTAATAGAGGTACATGTATGAAGTGAGACAAAAATATGAGTTCAAATTTTTAAAATATATATATATTACAGTAAAAGATACATTGATATGAATCTCCTTGAAAACATTCCACCTCAGTTCAAACACTTTTATCCCACCCTTCTTGCCACTTTCTGAAGCAGTTATGGAAGACTTCTTCCATGAATGTCTATAGTCGCACTATCAAGGCTACTTCCAAGTACTGAACTGATTCCAAAAGTTTATCTTTCATAGTCACCATGACTCCAGAAGTCACGTGGTACCAGATCTGATGAACAAGGTAGACAAAAACACATCATCATGTTTTCGCATGCCGCTTTTTCATTGAATGGGACCCAGAAGGAGCATTCTCTGTATTTTGTATCACGTAAAGATACTAAAGAAAAGAAATCCCAAATTGCTTCAGAAAGTGGTAAGAACAATAGAATAAGTATATTCAAAGCAAAGGGGAGTATTCTGAGGAAAATTAATGGCAGTGTATCTTTTACTTTTTAAAATCTTTTATTTTTTTAAACATACACCATATTTTTTATCTGCCCTTATATTACAATGACAAACTGTTACCATGCTACCTTACATTAATTTGGCTGGTAAAGAGATAATGTATTACTTACATAAAAATCAGCGTGACATCAGTTTCGAAAGTCCCAAGTCCCCATAAGATGACCTCAAACTGAAGGAGCCAGATGACAGATGGCCCAAGGGGTAGGTCATACTTTTATTGAATAGCCACTACTAAACTAAACCAAAAACGTTCTCTAGATTTACACAGAAACCTGTAGCTGTATTTCTGCGGAGTTTAAGGTGGGAAGTCCTACAACTCAACTGAAACTCACCTATGAGAAATGGCCTTGGGCAGTTCCCCATTTGATAAGGTTGAGACACTGCCTCTCAGCAGCTCCTCACTAGCTTCCTATTTTCCTCACTCCAGCAACAACCACAGGCATTTTGCTGAAATTTGGGGTGGAATAGAGCCAAGCATTGCCCTTGTGGCTTGTATGAAACCACGTAAGGTTGTCAGGGTGCTACTCATGAAGCTGTTTTATGCTATACTGAATGTGCTTGTTTCTCTGTGAATATCATTCTACTACTTTCAGTTCAATTCTAGATGTTTTAAAGCACTAAAAGCAAACACTGAGTGTTTCAGCTGGGACCTGAGTTAGTTAAAAGAAAGTGATAATGGAATAACTGTGTAGTAGAGTTTTAAACAGAATATCCAATCACCTCCTGTAAACGCTAATGCAATCAGCCACTCCAAATGCAGGCATTCACTAAGCAAGGGACTTACTTGTGGGAAATATGCAGTATGCACAGTAAAGAAAGCACTTGTGCCAGCTACCTGACTCCCTTGACCAATTTGCTTTTGGTTGGTAAGGTCTGGTAATACTCCCTGAAATGAATGCTGCTGTTTCTTGGTCAAACAGAGTGAGATCACATAAAATGTTACAGCTCTAAAGCAACCAGCGGTGTCATGCGGTAATCAGAAACATCTACTCAAGACACTGCCAGAACCTAAGGCTGTAAAACAAGTCCGAGTCAGAGCACTAGTTCTGCTTGGCTGGGGTGCCTCCAGCAAAACAAGTTTGAGTCACATTTCTTTAAATGCAGAAACAGAGAAGCAAATAATGGATGATCATATGAAAACTAAGATTCATTTATACCCAAAAGAAGGCCAGAAGCGCCTTAACTTTTGGCAGTCTTATCAGATTCATAGCATTCAACAATACTACAGGAAGAGCTATGTTAAACACTTTTTTGAATAAGAAGAGTGAAATATCCCTCATGAAGTTTTAATATGACTAAACATAAAAATGGAATGTTTAAGGCTTCTTTGCCAAAATTATACAGACAACAGGACTGAAGGCTATTTAGAGACAATTTATACACTGTTTTTGACTAATTGGTACCACCCAATGGGTGGCAAGTGAAAAAAGAAGCAAAACCACATGCCAGGTAATGTAGTAATATAGTAATGTGACTATCAATTCAAGTCTAATGATTATAGCACAGCAACATAGATTATGAATAGACCTAGGAAAATAGGTAAAAGTTAACTATGCAATGTTATTGGACAGGCCCTCTGTTGAAGACTGGAAGAAATAGGAAAAACAATTGACAAAGCAACTTGTGGCCACCTATTCAGCTAAGAAAGAAATGGACAATGAAGAGAAAACACACAAAAGTTTTGTTGGTATGAAACCTCCACCAAAATTCTAAATACTGTAACTGATTTCATGAATAAAGAACTTTACCAACACCAGCATTTTGGGAGGCTGAGTCAGGAGGATCACAAGTTCAAGCTTATCCTAAGCAACCTAGCAATTTAGCAAGATCTAGATTTTGTTTAAAAAGTTATAAATAGCTGAGGACATAGTTCAGTACAAGGGTGTTAGGTTCAGTTCCTAGTACTGTAAGCATAAATAAAGATGATAGATGACTGATATAGAGGAGCCACAGATGGACAATGGGACGTGACAAACCTAGGCGCAGTATAAGTTGTCAAAGTAATGTACTAGGTTATATGACTACTGTAGTTAATTATCAAATATCCGAAGAAAAGTAAGAAGATTTTAATCCAAAATCTTGGGATTCAGATTTAGAATGAAATTTATATAAATAAAAATGAATGTATTTTCTCATTTAGCACACCAGGATTGTGATTTTTCCAAAGGATTGGCTAAGGGAATTCCAGGTGGCTAGATTCCTATTTATTCACAGGTAACTTCTTACCTAGAGGTCTGACTACAGAGCCTTCTTGCCATTTAGCAGTAGGGGAAATTAAGGGAGAGGATAGCAGATACACAGATGTGGTCATAAAAAGGAAGAGAGGATCTGTTTTAGGCACTTTATAAGGGAGATAGTCACGTATATATTTCTGGATCTTGTAGTAAAAGTTCCCATAGAATATAGATGAGCGAATTTGCTGTGTGCATGATGAAAACAAAGTCATGAACTGATAAGATTATTGAGTCAAAAAAACCCAAAAAACAAAAACGGACTTCTGGGTAACAAGTGAGAGGTCAATGAAAATGAAGCAGTTTACCAAAGGCTTCTTTTAGAAGTAGAGTCCATTGTATAGTATCAAGTATACTGAGGGATCCAAAAGGGAAAAAAAAAAACCAAAAAAACATCTTTTTCTTCACCAGAAGATGAGATCTATGACTCAAATATTACATTTGATAATTAGTATTTGTTTTAACACAAAGGTACAGGGTATACTATCCTTAATTCAACAGGATTCAAGTAATCTTATCAATCCAAGATATATTTGGAACACCTACCATATATCTCCCACAGTGTTAAATACAGGGGGATTTTCCTTATAACTAACTGACATATTCTCATTTGTTTAATTAACACACATCAAGCACTAACCCATACTAGACCATGTTGGACGCTTTAAACTCACTCACAGGTGTTCAAAGTACATTTTCTTGTCCTCAACATGTAGTTTTACTTGTATTCATGTTATGAGACAGAATGAAGAGACAGATCAAAAACATGCTCCATGTATTGAGATCTCTCTAGAAAAACTACAACCTTTTAAGTGTCACAGAAGCCTGGACTGGAATTATAATTCTACCACATACCAGTAGAGTAAACCCAGCCACTTAACTCTTTGAAGCTGAGTGATCTCACTATAAAGTGGGTATAAATGGAATATATGCAAGTTAAGAAAAATAATGAAAATAAAATATCACATAGGGATACGGTCCTGATCTTTGTTGTTGCAAATTTATTACAAAGATGATCCGTATGGTTAGGTGTTGCTTAAGAAATAAGGATCAAAAAGAATTTGAGCACTCTTTTCAATAACAAACTATCACTGCACTCCTATGTAAGTGTAGGCTTGGATCCCAGAAGAAAAAAGAACTTCCCATTCTACCCAGAATTTTTCCAGACCCTTTCTAGTCTGCTGACTGGAATATCACGTTCCTGGTAGCAGACCAACACTAGGCAAAGATCAAGTAGACCAAGACAATACTGATGTTCTGACCTCTGGTTTATGAAGCTGAGATTTTGGCAGAGAACTAGCCCCAAATGAAAAGATTAAAGAACAAAATACAAGTGAGGAACTCAAATAAATATAATTTATGACAAATATTAGGCACATACAGTTCAGAAGGTTTAGGTACATACAACTTTGGCACAATGAATGTTCAGTCTGTAAGGGTAGACAGGGCTTTCCAAGAGCACTGAGGATAGTACTGTCTAAAATGATAGGTTTTGCCTATCTGTGCATGAGTAGATTTAGATTAAGAACAGCAATAAATTGACTGGATGAGAACAATTAAGAGATATGAAGATAAGGTATTAGGATGAAGGTAACTAATCCTGAATTAGGACAACTGGAATGGAATACTCAAAACTTTACAAAGGTCAATTCGATAGACTGGATGTACATTTACAATTTATATAATGAAACAAAAAATACGACTAATATGAATATGATTATTTACCATTTGTATTTTAAAATAAAGTTTAAAATTTAAAGAACAGTTATTTATGGCATTGTTCCTATATAATCCAACAAAAGCATTTGTATTTTCAAATTGCTTGTGAATCTAACAAAAGACATTTTTTTGTCTTTTTCACTTCTATGACAAAATTTTCATGTAAACACAAGAGAAAAATGAGTGACATACTGAAGCAGGATAAAATTGTATATGAAATTACATATACCCTTGTCAAAATAATTATTCTAGCCCCATAAGTAATACTAATATAAGAAAATAAATTTTAAATATAGTCTATTAATTTTTTTTGCAGTGACAGCAAATTGTAAAACTGGGCTTGCCTCTCTGACTTTTCCTGCCTTCTCCCTAAGCAAGCATGAGTGGATTACTGTGGCAAATTACTCATGTAGTCTTTTTCTTAAACAAAGTCAGAATGCACTACATTAGAAACCAAACCACAAAGAATAGGCACACTAGAGATAAACTGGGGAAGACTCACAAAACACAAAGCGCTTTGCATAAGAAGGCTTTATCACTGAAAAATGAGGCATTTGGTTAACTGGGACTCCAAAAAATAACACGTCTTCAAAGACATGCTTCTGAATGGAGAAAAAGGAAACTTACTCTAAGTCAAGGATTTAAAGCATAACACATTTTTCTAATGATATCCCAGGTTCTAAATTTAAGGTACTGCATAGTGTGTCTAAGGATTCAAAATGTTATTTTCATTCTAATCCTTTTAATTCCCAAGCCTTTCAAGAAGATAAATGTTATCAAAAATTCATAACCCGTATCTGAAAAAGCTGGAAAATAACCATACCAATTATTACCACACAGTAATGGCAAAAGCGAAGTGACTGTGAGCATTTTTAAGAGCTGTGATTACCTGAGTCTGTGTCTCTTTGATTCTCAATTCATTATGCCCAATAATACTAAGAAGTATTTCATAATACTAAGAAGTATTTCTTTCTAAACTACAAAGTATGAATCTAGTAAATACTTATTATACAACAAATGTATTTAATAAATGCTGAAATAAAGTCTCACATATATAAATTCACTTTCTTCAGGGATGTTACAAGTCAACTTGCAACACCAGTGTTATTTCCAGTGTCTTCCAGACTTTCAGAACTACAAAGTCACTGTCCTATTGTATTATAGGAGAAATGCTGCAATAAAATGAGACCGTCTTCAAAACCCTGAATGAGAAGCAAAATGAAAACAAAAGACCAGAAGCTAATACTTTCTATAAACTTCCTCAAAGAAAGCATTCCATCTTGCCTGCTACTGTAACACATATGCAAGAGAACACTCACAGAATTGCACACAAGTAGACCCTGTGTCCTTTCAACTTTCCCTGGTTTTATTTTTTTGTTTGTTTGCTTGTTTGTTTTTGTGTTTCTTTGCTTAAGACAGGATTTCACTTTGTAATTCTGGTTGGCCTCAAACTCTCTATGTAGCCCAGGCTGGCCTCGAACTCACAGTGATCCTCCTGTCTCAGCCTCCTGAGGGCTAGAATTACAGGTGTGGTCCACCAAGCCAAGCTTCCCTTACTTTTAAATAACCTATACCAGATAAAGTTGGCAGTATTACGTTATCTACAACTGAAAAGGCAAAATGAGAAATTTCCCAGAATTATTCTTTTACTCAAACATCCAATTTATTATAGAAATTATATTAATTTTAATATCAAATAATGTATTTCCTTCTAGCTCCCAATCCTGGAAAAAAATACTTGATGAATAATTAAAGAACTATGTCTACTTCTTTCCTTATCAACATGAACAATCTGTACACAGATTCACGGCACGTTAAGCACTTGAAGACGGAATGAACTAAGGGAAGACCATTATCAGTATCACATGGAGATTTGTTAGAAAGGCAGAATCTCACAGCCTCCCAACTCCTGAGTCAGAGTCTGCATTTCAACAAGGCCTCAAGGCAACTTATGCACAGCAATGTCTTTCCAAGGATCCAATATAACTATTAGATGCATCCACAAATGTAATATGGAGCAAAATGAATATGTGTATATATATGTTTCCATTTGTACAAAGTTCAAAGCAGAGAAAATTAACAAATATTTAGAAATAATACAGTTGTCAAAAAATCTAAAAAAAAAAACAAATTAGGACTTTCAGTAGTCAATTGTGTGTGTGTATGTGTGTGTATGTGTGTGTATATGAATTATAACAATGACATAAAAAAAGAGTGGAAATTAAGAATAATTTATTACCAGGTATTTGTATGGCCTATAGGCAGTGTACTGTTAAGAGAAAATGGATTTTACATTGCCATAAATGTGCACTGCAAACTGCAGATCAACTATGTGAAATTTAAAAAGACATAATCGATATACCAAAACTGAAGAGAAAGTGCAATTATACTATGTTAGTGTTTTGTCACTATTGTAAATACTGAGATGATAACCATAGGCAAAAAAAACCATTTATTCTGACTTACAATTTTGGAGATTTTAGTCTATGATCAGCTGGTCCCATTGCTTTTGGGCCTCTGTCAAGGTGGTAAGTACATCATGATAGAAGCACATAGTTGAAGCAAAGCTCCCCATCTCATGAGGTGGAAGTGAAAGTGACAGAGTCCTACTGTCCTCTTCAAGGGCACATTTCTAATGATCTAAATAACTACCTCTAAACTCCACCTTTTAAAGACCCACCCCTCTCAACAGCACCATGCTAGGCATCAAGCTTTTGCCATATGGCTATTTTGGTATGCTTATTGAAACCACAGTGCACATAGAATGCTCCAGTAAAACCACAAAAGACAAAAATGTACGGAAGCCAAAAAATAGGAACAAAGAATAAGGAGAACACAAAGAAAACAATAATAGTTACGTAAAATATATATTCAAGTAAATAAATGATTGCTTTAAATATCAACTGGCTATGTAATAAAAGACTGTCAGAAGTGATTTAAAAACAGAACCCAATTGTTTATTGTCTAGAAACCCATTTTAATTATAAAGGCACATAATATTATAATTAAAGGGTTGAGGAAAGATAAACCATCCTAATACAAATAAAATCCAACAATATTAGTTATATTCATTTCAGTTAGAGCCTTCAGAACAATGAAAATTACCACAGATAAAAAGGCACTGTGTTACGGTAAAGGACATAATAATCTCTAATGTGTATGCATCTAGAATCAGTGTCAAAATAAATGAGGCGAAAACTGATAGAACTGGAAGGAAAAACAAATACAAATCTGTTGTCATCCTCAGCGTCGGGGCGGTACATGGCCAAGGATCAGGTTCAGAGGTCCGGAACGGGAGGGTGAGCGCACAGAGTCACCACGCAGACTCTGGGGAGCATTTTGAGAACTGTTCCATCTTTAATGAAAAATGCAGTCACTTATATAGTAAATGGTAGAAAGCATACTGGGAACTTTAACATTTCTCTAGCAGAAACGAGCAGATGTAGCAGGAAGCAAATCACTGAAGACACAACTAAGCTCAAAAACATCTTCAACATCAATTGGATATTATTGATATTTAATCTATGTCATGCAACAAAAGATTATATATTCTTCTGAAGTACACAAGCAACATTTACCAAGACAGAGCCCATTCTGGGACATAAGACATCTCGTCTTTACATATTTAAAAGAATAGAAGTCAGGCTGTGTCTGCTCCCAGATCATGATGGATTTAAACTACAACTGAGTACTGAAGGATGGCTAGAATTTTTCAAGTATGTGGAGATTAAAAACAAGATACTTTAAATAACATGTGCATCAAAGATGAAATCTCAAAAGAAATTAAAATATATTTTGAACCAAGTGAATAAATATAAATTATCAAAATGTGTGTGGAACATAGCAAAAGTAGTACTTACATGGAAATTTATAGCTTCAGGGCTATAAACCCATTCATCACTCAAAATCACTAAAATCTATGGGGCAAGTATCACTGTAAAACTAAAACCAGATAAAGAAACTACAAGAAAAGCACACACCAACAGCTCTCATGAACATAAATCTAAAGTTTCCATCAAAATATTAGCAACTGAATCCAAGAAAATACTCAAAGAATTATTCAGACTTACATGGTATTTTCAACATGGTACAATGCATCTTAGTCAGTTTTGTCACTAGGTATGCATAATATCAGGTACTTACAGACACTTAGATGGTATTGGCCAATCACTCAACACAGCCTCTTGATACACTCATGAATATAGTAAACAGCAGATGCATGCACCTGCTTCCCATGTTTTACAGCAAAATTTTACAGTGATTTTTTTCTAAACTGAAGTAGTAATTCTAAAACCGTGATTTTAAAAGTGCATCCTAATAAAAATAAAATAAACATAACACTGGCATGTATTATTATCAAGTGTTGGGTAGCTTGTTTTGTTGTATGTGCTGCACTTTTACACAACTGGCACTGAAGTAGGTTTGTTTACACCACCATCATTATGATGTTACCATGTCTATCACATCACTATGTAATAGGAACTTTTCAACTCCATTAAAATCTTACAAGATCAGTCATGTATTTGGTCCACCACTGCACAAAGCATTATTATTTAGTATTTGACTGTATACAAATGATTATAAATGTGTATCTTATACTTTACTTGTCATTTTATGCCTCCCCCCAACTAAAAGGTAAGGTGTTGATGGTGCTTTATTCAATGTTGTAGGTTCACTGCTTATAACATTCTTTGCCAATTGATAGGCACACAAATATTAGTTGAATAATTGAATAAAAACATTAAAAATTTACAATATGGCAATTTGGGATCAAAGGCTGGGGAACAGTATTAAAACACAGCATACCTAGATTTAATTTTTAAAAAATCTTCTAAATATGAAAGGTTGTAGAAAATTAAGTTGCACAACTATTTACTAGTAATATTTGACTTGAAAAAATTCATTCTTATTAGAGTTCAGAGACTACTTAAATTTCACTGAAAAACAGTAGTCTCCAAACAAATCTTGCCTGAAGAGATTTCCTATAGCTTTACCTACCTCTACCTTAATTAGATTTATTTTCCCCTTCATTCTTTTGTTTTCTCTTGGGGCTTTTAATTCCTCTCTGCCCTGTTTTTCTTCTCTAGTGCTCCATCCTGTAAATTATGTCCTCCCCGCATTAATTATACCTTCAATCACTCCCCTCCTCCACCAGGATTTTCACCTCTCAGACACTCCCATTATTTTGATTACTTCAAATCTTCAAACTTCAGTTTTTTCTTCCCTTGTTCTTTGACCAATATTTTATCAATGAAAGTAGTCGATTTTCAATATCTCCATTTCCTAACCACCACTGCACAAAGAAGTATTTCTTCATCAATGTTTATGACAAAAATCTCCTGGAACTTTTTCATGTCCAGATTACACATCCTGAGATTTTGATTTGATGTGTTTCTGCTGGGGAAAGGGAACTAAATATAACTGTGCTGGTTCAATCAGTTCCCTGAGAGAATCTAACACATATACCGGATTAAGAATCATTACTTCAATTGCTTACATTTCTTTTCTGGTCTTAATGATGATAATACTCTACCAATTAAGAAGCATAATTAAATCAACCCTCTGCACTTGACACACACAGAGAAAAATCTCCTAGTCATCAAATCCAATTGTCTTCTTTCACATTTTAGAGGGTAATGACACTACCGGCTTTAAGTATGCCCTTCTCTTAAATTCAGAATTACAGGAAAAAACAGAAATTTGAGGAGGAAGTCTAGGTAAGCAAAGTTCTAAGAATAAAGATACAGTCACAATGGATTTGTTTAGAATATTTTTGCTATAAATGGGTTTATAGATCACAGAAGATGTAGTACTTTAAAAAAAAAACTTGCATGGACTCTATTCCTCCTATATGAATCTAAAATTTTAATTTTAAAAGTCAAGTACTAACTTGAACTGTTTGGTGGTGATGGTTAATGGCATTTGAAACCATGACATAGGGGCTGAGGATTTAGCTCAGTGCTTCCAGCGCCCATCTTGCAAGCACAAGGGCCCAGCTTCAATCCTGGTAACCACATACAACAATGCCAGGCGTGGAGATGCACGCCCACCAGCAATCAGTGCCACATACCACAGTGCCCACACCTATAATCCCAGCACTCAGGAGGCAGAGGCAGGAGGATTACTGAGTTCAAGGCTAAGTTCAGGACCAGCCTGGACTACAAAGTGAGACTTAGTCTCA
Organism: Petromus typicus; assembly: GCA_004026965.1. NCBI lineage: Eukaryota > Metazoa > Chordata > Mammalia > Rodentia > Petromuridae > Petromus > Petromus typicus. The sequence goes on along the minus strand of PVIR01012001.1, from coordinate 1,729 downwards.
AAAACATTTTTTAAAAAATTAAAACATGACATGACCAAAAGCAACTTTTCATTTAGGTAGATAAGGGAAAAATTATGTGAGGGAAGGAAAATAGAGGTTGCTGATAAGTACGATAGGCTCATTATAGTTACAGAGACCTGAACTAAGCAGTAGTCAATTCTAACTCATTTTTAGACTAATCAATTCCATTCCCTTACAAAGTGGGTGATCATTTGCTCATGAGATTCTCCCCTTTGGGTAGTCCTGCATTCAGGAGATGAAAACTAGGGGTGAGGGTAATGAGACTGGGTGAATTTGGTGAAGAGAAGTCAGAAGTTAATTCCTCTCAGAAGCTAGAGGTAACTGGAAGACAAATGATAGTCTAAAGAGATGTCTAAAACAAAATGACAGAAATGGTCAGACCAAGCCTTTCAGAAGACAGTACAACCCTGAGAACCCATTGGCTAAAAGCTCAAGCAACCTTAATATTTAGAAGGAATACAACTAAGTTACAGCTTGTTTTCGTTACATTAGCCTTCAGAAGATAGCATCTGGTGGAGTGGATTTATTTGTAATAGTCCCTAAATTCAACAGCATCCTATTTATGTCTTTCTACAAATGATTAATTTTCTGTTGTGTGTTGAAATTTTGCTAGAGTTGGTATCAGAAGTTAGACCTTTTAAAACTTGGTCTTTTTCTGATCTTTATTTTCCCTTTATCAGCAAAGTTTCTGCATCTCTTTTATATGACAAATACATAGGAATGTAGTGCTTTACTTATCCAGATCCAAATAATGTTGCTCAAGAAATAAATACAATCTCAACATTCTAAATTTTTATTATCCCAGGAATTTCATGCAAAATGAACATCTAACTCTAATCACATGCAAGGCGTGTAGGGTACTGGTATAGCAGAGACTGAGGTTTCAGTGAGAAAGAGACAAAGCCAGTGATATCAATTCAATAGAAAAATGGATGATTCATTTGGATTTGTCAAAGTTTTCGATGACTTTAACTAGCCTGAAACTAGACAAGCAGATAGGAGTTTAACAGGCACTGTCAGAGGGATATTCATTTCTAAAGACCCTCTCTCACATTTGGTAATGTAATCACCATAAGCCTTAATAACGGGAAAGAAAACAAGCAAAAAAAAAAAAGAGTAAAATAACAATAGAACGAGAAGAAATTGTATTTACTTCATAGTTGAAGTGAAGCAATCATGTTTAACCACACTTCAGACCTGAAAGTAAATATTTATAAAACAGGATTCACAATCAAGGGAAAGGGGCGGAGGACGAAGAAATTCAGCTTGTTCTGTTACATTAACTTAAAACAAACAAGTAAAAATATCAACATCTATGCTTGGTAAACCATATATCACGTTTTAGATTCTAAATTGAAAATGAACAGCTACGAACTCATTCAGTGTCACAATCATGTGCTCTAGTTTTTGTAACCCTAATATCACTTTCGAAGGTTCTAACGTGACTGCCCAAAACCTTGGCAATTTCCTCCCACTAATAAGCTCGATCCAAACAGGGCTCTAACCAACTTTCTGCCTTGCATCCTTTAAGGTCTGGCTTCATGTGACTATGAAAAGAGAATACTTCAGCTCTAAACTGTGTCACTTCACTCACCCTTTGATTATTTTCCTCAAATTCTACTATTTTGTTTTTTCTAAGGACCCAGTAGAAATTGTATGAGTACAATCATAAAACCATAGCTTGCAACCAAAGTTCCCCCCAACCCCC
>PVIR01012000.1:5384-45851 GCA_004026965.1 Petromus typicus | reverse complement strand
GAAAGGGGACAATGTTGAGATTGTAACAAAAAAGTAAGGAAACAAATTTTATATATATGGGGGGGTGGTAGGGTGGGTGGGGCTATGGGAAAAAATGAGAATTAAGTTGTGTCTTATACTGGTACAAATCCCCATTATGGAGTGCAAGCATGATGTGTATATTTAATGTACCAATAAAGATAATTAAAAAAAAAGAATATACAACTTAGCAATGCTGATTAAAATTGAGAGTGATTAAAAAGTAAAGAAAGGAAACAAAGAAATCAATGACAGAAATGAAAATAAACAGAAGCAAAGCTTGTGTATATGGGGGGTGGGGTGGTAGGGAGGGCAGAGGAATGGGGGAAAATGAGAATCAAGATACATAATGTACAAATTCTCAATGATGAGTGTGATCATAATGTATTTCTAAAATGCACTAAACTCAGAAAAGGAAAAAAAAAACTGAGAGTGAGGAAACTTTATGATCTTCAATTCTATTATTTCATATATACTGTGGGAAAACAGAGCCAGGCACAGAAGTTGGCAGTCTAAGAATATCTTCTTTAATATGTGTTGTTGAAGCAAAGCAGAAGCAATATGTGAGACTGTTACCATGAGAATGGAAAATAAATTCCACATTATGAATTGTGTGTTCACTGAATGCAACTCTTCAGTTGATCCAGCCAATACAGTAGGTGGCCTGCATCTACCTAGACCACTTGCAAACCTTAATATTGTGTAAAGGAAGTGGTACATACACACAGAAAGCATGTAAATAGTGCATACATTTTTGTGGCCATCACTGTAGCAAAGGGAAAGTCTCAGACTCTAAGTCTGGGGATATATTCAGGTGAATGGGATTAGAAAGAAAGATTAAAGACATTTGAGCCATATCTACAACCATTTATTTTCTCAGGAAAAGAGTTATTTGAGGCACATATGTCAAAATATTAATATCTATTAGATCTGGATGGTGAAGAATATGAGTGAAAATTTTGTCTCAGATTTTATTACAATTTGGATAAAGATGTGGTAAGTGAATAAATTATAGAAATTTAAAAAATGAAAAATAGTGAAGAGCAGTGAGAAGAATTTAATAGGTAGACAGTCCTTGTTAATGTTTTTATACAGACAAATGGGCAAGCTGTCCTGTTGGGTGCTGTGCAGGAACTGAAAGACTCTTTGTCATTGGTACAAGAGAGGGAGTTTGTTTTAGAAAACCTGGCGCTTTAAATTCAGTCAAATTTGCTCAGGGAAATTTGAGCTGACATACTGGTGGATGTTCTGGTTGTGAATATGCTTGTGGCTGGGGATTTGGTTTTCCAGGGCATTGTGAGTGAAATGACTGGGATGGGTGGGTCTATGAGAAGGAGAGGTCTGTCAGGACGAATAGGGCCATCCAGAAAGGCTCTGCCCTAGATTTCTACACTCCTCATGATGCTCAGAGCCAACTCCTAGCCTGGTTACTCTGATAGGAAGTCTCTTGCTGATCCTGTGAAGTCCATGACCAAGTTCAGTGTTTCCAGTTACAGGTGTGTAGGCCTCTAGGTTTTTCTCTTTCAGAAGAATATATCATGAAGTAGAGCCTCAAAACATTTAGAGACTGGAAGCTCTGAATTCCTGAATCCTTAAGGAACTTTTCATTGCAAGAGACAGAAAAGCAAGTTATACACACACACACACACACACACACACACACACACACACACACACGTGCGCACACACCTGTGTGCATGTGCAGAGGGATTTAGCTCATGTTACAAAGCCTAGGACAGTGCTAGCTTCAGAGTCACTAGGCATCCCCACTCCTTCTCTGTTTTTTGGGTGATGACCAAAGAATCCTTCTCTTCAGACAAGACCTATAGCTGCAGGGAGATCTTCTGCATATTCTGTTAGGCTCACTAGCAGAGAAAGAAGAGAAAGATGCAAATGTGTCAGATGGTACCAGCTGCACATGGACATGCAGTCCACACAACTTTGTTTTCCTTATCAAGTCTGGTAAAATTCCCAAGAAGAACTTGGATCACCCTGGTTTAGAGTGCATGTCATACATGAGCTGTGAGACCTTGAGATGGTTTATGTAAAAGAATAATTCTAATAATAGGAGATCTCTCATAAGCTTATCAGGATGATCCTTGCAAAGCACTTAGCTGGGTTCAGAGTAAAAGATATTTTCAATTGCATATCTAACAAGACAGGCTGGCTGGCTAAGTTTGATTAAAGGTGCCTCGTGCAGTGTCAAGGGGCTAAGACCTGCTCCTAAGGGTGGAGAGCAGAGCCGCAGGTTGACCAGTCCTAACTCAGAGTTTTCTCCTCTTTGGCTGTGCACACTTCAAAGATCATTCAGGGATCCAGTCCCACCAAAATTCCTCTTTGCTCTTGTAGCTGTGCCGATCCATGCACCTCTTTCCTGACCTCTGCTGCTTTCAATGCATTGTCTGGTGGATTCCAACTCCTCACCTGGTCCTCTCAAGCAATAGCCCCAAATAATGCCTAGCTTCTACAGTTTGAAGGGATCCCTGGCCCATATGTATCCTCACTTAACCCTTAGGTCCAGGCTGGACTTGACTTTTGAACGTTATGTCAATCAGACACCATTGGGAAATGTCAGAAGGAGCAAGCAGATATCAGTGTGATCCAAGCACCTGAGATAGGTACTTGTTCAGTTAACCAGACAGGTTTAGGCATTTCTATGCTTCTGTACTGAAAAGGATCCCAAAAGGATAAAGGAAAAAGCTAAAGGAGGAAGAAAAGGAAAATGTAGAGATTGTTTTTATCACACCTCCATATTATCTTATTTAATTTTATGAGGAATCCATGTTGAAAATATATATACATTTGTGTATTTTGTAGAAATGAAGGCAGAACGAAGATAGCACATCCAAGATGGCTCACGCTTTGGAGGAGAAACAGAAAAGGAAGGTATTGAGGAAGTATGGCTGTGGTAGCATGATGTCTTTGAATTTGATGAAATTTTCCATTACTTTCTGTACTGTTCTCTGTGTCTGCTATGTGCTTAGCCTTGTGCTAGGGCATATAGTAGAGTCAGAACTTTTCCTAGTTTAGGGAAACTCAACATCTATTGTGAAGACAAGTCACAAAGTAAAACAACCTGGAGTAAATTTCAATTAAGAGATCAGGTAGGACCTATACTGGGCCACCAAACAGTGTTCTCATGGGCTGGGTAACTGCTAAATAAGGTCTGGAGGGGGAGACTGTTCCACCTGGCCCTGAGTGTCTCACCTGGTATCCGAACCCTGTGGGTCATATCAAATGCACAGGTGGTCATTTGGTGGGTTGAACCTCTTGTTTTTGCAGAAGGAATCCTTTCCTGCCCACTTCTGTGTGTCTCTGGTTGCAGTCTCCAGCTTTCCAAGGCCAGGCAGAAAGCCAGTGTAGGATTGGGAATGCCAGTGTGGGACAGAAGCAGATGGTACTGATGCACTAGTTTTCATTGAGTTTCAAACTTCTATTTTTTTTAAAGTAAAATAAAATTTAAAAAAATTAAAAAAGCAACTTTCATGGACCAAAAACTATTATTTTGCTGAGAAAGCTGTTCTTTAGACTAAAAATGCTGATGTTTCCATGGAAAAAAAAGCCAAAATCATGCCTAGCAGCAAATTTGCAAAATATATACATTTGTGTCTACCAAGACAGATTATTTTTTCACCTCAATCCCTCAACTCTTTATTTCCACTTTAACCACAATGTATTACAGTCTATGGAGGAAAGAAGTGGAACTAATTCCAGATCCACCAAATGAAAGATGTAGTAAGAAAAATACTGATGAGTCATTTTTGGTTTGAGACATTGCTTGCTAAACTTCTTAGTGCAACCATGTCATCATAGGTAGAGTAAAGCAGCTATGGACAGACTATGTGCGTTGCTAGTTTGCTGTCAATTTGAGCAAGTGACTATTCTGGCTTCTTTGCCTTAGTTTCCCCATATGTAAAGTGAATCTCAGTGGTTTTCAAACTAAAGTAGGCAGAGCCTACTGAGAATTTTCCTGGAAGATAGGGACAAGCTGCAGGGAGTGAAGCACGAGACTCTAATCTCCCTGATGTCTATTCATTGCTTCAAGGCAGAGCAATTATGCTTTTGCCAGTTTGTTAAAATTGTACCTTCTGGTAAAATTTCTTTCTTTCTTTCTTTTTTTTTTTTTTTGAGACAGGGTCTTGCTTTGTAGTTCAGGCTGGCCATGAGCTCAGCCTCAAACTCACATCACAGCAATCCTTCTGTCTCTGCCTCCTAAGTGCTGGGATTACAGGCGTAAGCCACCACGCCTGGCACTGTGTTATGTGGTACTGGTTGCTGCTGGGTGTGATTCTCCATACCCAGTACTGTATGTGGTTACTAGGGATTAAATCCGGGTCCTTCCACTTGCAAGATAGGTGCCGGAACCACTGAGCCAAATCCCCGGCCCCAGTGGTAAAATTTCTTTTAAAGAACAAAACTTGCCAATTTTTCTCCTCCACTGTAACACTCATGGCTTTAGATTCTCAGGCCGAATGTCTCTACCATGTAGGATCTGTGACTGCTCTGAAAGAGGTTTTATTTTGTCCTCAGCAGAACCTCTGAGCAAAGGTCAATTTGGTGGGGGAACAACTTGATCAGGCTTCCGAAGAAGGAATGAACTGAAAGGCTCAGAGCAACCCTGGAAAGACTGATGGAAGGGGGATGATGGCACGGTCAGACGTGATGTGAGAGCACAAGTTGTGTTCCTGTCACGGCCAGTCCAAACACAAGTGCAGCCTGGTCAACACTGTGCAGGGGGTTTTAGGAAGCCCCTACTGCCCTCGGATGTAAATATTTCTGGTCACCCATGTCTTATGAATGACATTCCATTGGTAGGAGCTGGGACTGTAGGTTTAGGCTTTGCACCCACTGGAATAATTAGCTTTTTGGAAAGTGCATAGGCAGGCAGACAGACAGGTGGATGAAACACACACACACACACACACACACACACACACACACACACACACTTTAACATACTGGATGAGAACAGGGCTCATCAGGTGCTTGAGCTAAGAGAGGATTGTGGGGGTTGGGAGACAGCTGAAATAAACATGTGAGAACTTTTCTGGTGTCTGCACATGTAGCAAACTGTAGCTACAGAGAATCAAAGACTCTTCAGCCACTGATCATGTTTTTCTTTACTATCCTGATACACAATGATCCTGATTTTGCATGTATTCTTGATAGAGGTTGTCAAAAGACAGCATTTCAATAAATTTAGTTTGAAGATATGGCTTTTATTAGTGCCTTATGAGTCAGGGCAACATCTTGTTATACAAAACAGGATCAGGGACTTTGTGAGCTGAGTGGTAGAAATTGGCTTTATAGATAGAAAGAGGTAGAAGAAATAAAGAACAGAAGGTCATCTCACAGTGATAGTGATTTCCCCATTGAGTAAAACTGAACTTCTTTATTGCACCTATTATTTTTTTTAAAAAATTGACTTTATTGTCATATTTTATACATACATTATGATCACATTCAACATTGAAGGTTTGTAACAGTATATGACACATCTTGATTCTCATTTTTCTCATTCCCAAGAAAACGCTCCTTCTGATTAGTCACTGAGAAAAGCCTGTTCTTTTGTATGGCCTTAAAAAAAATGACCATTTCAAGGTTCAATTTAATGATGTGGCACTTAGAACTAATGATTTCTTTTTGCTTTTGCAGGGTTTGTTGGTGCCAAGGGCAGAAGCTCAGTCCAAATCAGTGGTTTCACATCAATTTTCATTGGAAAGGAGAATTTGCATTCTCACAATCAAGACTAGCCTGTGTATGGGAATCCCACTTTACTCAGAAAGTTTTTCCTTAGGTAACTTAAAACTGTGGCATCACAGCAGTTTCACCTGTTATCTTGAGACTATTTGAGATTAATCTGTCACTCTACAAAACACTCTCCCAGAGGGTGGAAGGAAAATATCTATCCTGTTCCCCTCTGCTGTAATCTCCCGTCACCAGGTAGCATTTCTGCTGCAGCTGAACATTTCAGTTTCATTCTGTTTTTCTCTTGTGATGAGATGTCTAAGTCTCTCAGCTCCCTGTTCTCACTTTGAAATGGATTCACTTTAGTTTGTTAAGAACCCTGCTAAAACCCTTAGCCTAGAGCAGAGCATAATGCCACCGAGTGCACACGCCTGACTGACTCCACTGTGTGTATGGATGGCATGGTTACCCTGTGTGACTCTAAGACTAGTTTGTATTTATAATGCCTGCACCCACCCTGTGGCTGGGATTGTGCTTAGCATGTGACTCCATATTTTTTTTTTCCTAATGTAAATGGCTCTTGACTCACTTTTCTCCACAAACCACTTCCACCGTTTTTGTGAAAAATTTTGTTTCCATATATATGTGTGTGTGTATATTTACTGTATTTATTAGGATTCTCTAGAGGAACAGCTCCAACAGAATATGTATAAGTGTGTAAGGAGAGATCAAAACTATAGTGAATGTTTAAATTTAAAAAAATCATGACAGTAAAAGACTCATTACCATTAATCCCCTTCCAAATATTCTCCCTGCCCCTCAACACACTTATCCTATCATTTTCACTACTTTTGGAAGCAGTTCTGGAAGTTCTCTGGTGTGATAAAAGAACAGTCAGCACTACTTCTGAGTGTCATTCAAGAGAAAGCTGCTGCAGTACGTCCTCATCACCTTAGCAGATCTGGAGCCATGTGACTTCTGGCTCTTCCCTAAAGTCAAAATGGCTCAATTCAGGACACAAAGGCAGCCATAGTGGAGCAACTAAACACACTCTTAAGTGAAGACTGCAAGAACTGCTTCAGAAAGAGGCAAGAATGACTAGCGAAATGAGGAAGGAGTGTTTAGAGGAGAATTGTTGTGTCTCAGGTTAAGAATGACTCCCCAAATTCTCATGTGCTCAAAGGTATGGCTTTTAGAATATGATTGGGTCATGGGGATGAATGTGCTGTTGTTGGTCGGGCCCAATTGGAAGAAGAAAGCTTCTGGGGTATGACATGGAAAGCTGACTCTCCCTACCCTGCTTTTTCTGCTTGCTTCCCAACCACCACGATGTGAGCAGCTTTCCTCCACCCAGGTCCTTTCACCATGCTCTATCTGGGTCTGAGCCAGCTGACTATGGGCCAGAAACTTAAGACTATGCAACAAAATAAACCTCTCCACCTTTAAGTTTAGGGTGTTAGGCTTATGTCACAGCAACAAGGAAGGTAACTAAGACAAGAGTTACTGGCAATGTTTTTTTTTAAATGTAGTATTAAAAATGTAAACCTTCACCATAGTTTCTCTAAATAGAAAATTTCCCAAGAAATTACAAGAAAGGACAAAGAAAGAAACATAAGACTCCAAGGCTAACATAAACAAATTATGGAAAGGTTATGTCTATTCCTAAATCTGGTGAGATAGAGTCTCAGCTTCAGTTATTCCAATATTCTTATATGAACAAACTGAGTCAGAGAAAATACTTCAGTTGGCCAAATATTGTGCTCTGGCACAAGGCAAAGTAGAATTCAAGATTCTCAGCATGGGTCTATTGCCATACTCTCTCTCTTTCTGTCTGTCTGTCTCTCTCTCTCTCTCTTTCTGTCTCCCTCTCTTACAAACACACCACACACACACACACACACACACACACACATACACACACACACACACACAACACACACACACAGAAGAGAGTCTCTCCTCTGCTCCTAGTCTGACTCCTCCTCCTTCTAGTTCTGTGCCCTCCTGCCAGGTGTTGTCACCTCTCTTTTCTCAGAAGGCCTCAGTAAGGTTATGTAGCTGAGCCTGGAAGGTGACTGCCCCAGGCCAAACAAACAAAAGAGAAATCTTTCACGCTAGGCACCAGGGAAAAGTGATCTTGATGCCTTCTGTGGCATGAGCCGAGGCAATTGATGACTTGGCATTCTGTCCCCGAGTCATCAATCATACAGAATCAATCTCTGTTCCCTCAGGAGCCAGCCCCCAGCTCACATAATTCTCTCTCCCTGCCACCAACCCGAACAGTCTGATCCCAGTTGTGGGAACTGTTTTGTTCTGCATTCAGCATTGATTCACTTGGCCTTCAGTAGTATTTTCTACATTCCCCAGAAATGTCACTTAATTTATCCTCTCTTAGGTAGCTAAGTTGCCTGGGTCTCACTGCATCAAGCGAAGCGGGCAAGCAAAGAGGCATGTCTGGCTTCTCACATCAAAGGCACAGGCCTTCCAGCCTTGGGCATGAAAACAGCCCTCTGCTAAGCTCTGCTTCCCACACTCAGCAGAGACTGAGGCAGGCTGGGTGGTTGGTAGGGCAGTGAGCAGAGGCCAGGGGCTTGGCCTTTCAAGTCAGATGACTTTCTTTGTTTATTTGACTTTTCTACTTCCTGTCTGTGTTATATTGAATATGGTACCTAAATACTTTGTGCCTCAGTGTCTTCATGTGTTAAACAGAAGTAGTAAAAGCACCTGCCTTGTGAAGTTACAGGTTAAATTATAGGAGAGACATAAATGCTTAGCATAGTGGTATAAGGGTGAGCATTCTCATAAGCATAGTATTATTGTCAAGAATCACTTAGGCTTCATAAGGATGACAATACAGAAAACAAATTTAATGGTTATGAACAAAATAGTCTTCTAATTTATATCAGAATCCAATATCTGAACAGCATACAGTCACTTCCATGGCACAAAATATGAGCCCTTTGCTGTCTGTGTAAAGGGAATTGCCCTATAAAAATTATCTAACCAGGCTGAGGCATGCAGAAAGTGGAATAGAGGGTAGCTTTATGAACTCTAAAAGTTTGCTGAACGCCAGTCCAGAGAGACATACACAGTTAGAGAGTCCTCATTCATTCTATGCACAGACTTCCTCTTAACTCTCTTTGTAAGAAGAGTCTTTCTGGTAAATTATAAAATTTTGCTTGAACCAAAGAGGGAAAGAGAAGGACAAGGGGCTGGGGTGCTGCAGGGTGGAAATCCTGGGGGGGCCATCTTGCCTTGGGAAGGCAGAAAGGTCCTCATCAAGGCTGGCTTGGGAATGTAGGGGATTTCCTTCCAGTCTAGATCTGTCCATGTCTCCACATCTGTCTGTCCCTCTCTCCTAGCAACTGGAATGTCTTTTCCAAGAGATTTTGAGGGCTGCTTTATTTGTTAGGAGACAAGGAGGCACTAATAAATTCCTCTGTGTGAGGTATTTAATTACATAATAATGTGTACACTAATCAGGGTAAATGTGTTTGTGAAAACACCTTGATATGGGAACAGTTAATCACCCAAGGCATTGCTTCTTAACACACCTTGGAAGTTAACTTAATTAAATTAATTAGAACAATGAAAAAATTGAACTGTTTATTGGTCCACAATGGCCTGAAGAAATGCTCCCCTCAAATACAGGAACATCTCCCATACTGCACACGATTTTCCCCAAACTCTCAGCCCTTATGGTTATGGTTACACCCCAGGAGCTTGCAGCCGGCAAAGCCTCCCCCTGTGCCTTACCCTGGAGTCATTTTCTGTTGGAGACATAAGGCAATCAGTCTGCATTTCTGAAGGCATGCACATGCACACACACTCCCACCCACACCCTTACCCCTTGTATGCACTTTACCAGAATCTCAGGGAAACCCAGGAGGCTTTTACCCATGATTCCATAGCTGTAGAGTATGCAGTCAACCACTGAGAGGGGCTGCCTGTGCATTCTAAAGAGAGGACATGTTTTCTGAAGGATTATTATAATCATCTTTTTGCCGATACCCTCATTGATATCTTCTATCAATAATTATAGTATTAATCATATAAATTTGCTTAGTGCTTTTAAACAAAGACTACTCTTAACATCTTGTACCCCTTTGGGTTTTAGTGACACAAATGGTCACTATAGATCTCTGGGGAGTCTGTAGACTGTGACATCTAATCTCAACAAGAAAAATCCTACAAGTCATCCTGACAGTTTGAACAGACACTGAATGTGTGTATGTGAAATCAAACACTGAAGAGTGGGCTTACACAGTATGGACAGTGAGGGACATTGGGGCACAGAGTCTGTCTGAGGAGAGGAGTGCTCAGAGCCATGAAGGTAATGGAAGCCTTAGAGATTATTTCATAAATCCAGAATCAGGAGTTTGCAGCTCACTGTTGAGTTATGTACATGAGGTCAGCACTTCCCTTTGGGAGAATTAGTTCAGCAGCCTCTTTGACCTTGAACCTTCATAAAAGAACTGTCTGGACACAATTAGCAAAATCATTTACCAGATAGCAGTATCTAATTGCTTCCATAGCCTGAGACTTCTGTTGTGAAAACAGGAGACCTGATATCTCTTTCACATGCCCATTTTCTCTCAAGTGCTCAGCAGGAAACACTTTTTCTGAAATTCTTATTTTGTCCAAACTCAGGACGTGGACCAGGGCTGAGAGGATAGAAAATGCCTCCTTGGACAGTGTGCCAAAGTACAGAGGCTATGGATTTGCTTTCTGTGAGATTTTTCCACCACTCCTAATAAATTTGTGAATGGAGTATTTTACAGATGTATTTAGTTCAACAAAATGGAGGCTTAAGATGCTGCACTAACATACAGAAGCAAGTCTTCCAGTAGACCCATAACCAAATATCGTAGCATTGTGTGGAGCTCTTTCTAAGATCAGGCTGATGTTGGCTATGGAAACAGAAATGGAAAAGAGATTGTCTTCTTTTTTCCTGAGCATTTCTTCTGCTGGAGGGACATTGTTTCATTTGGGGTACGTGAGGGAAACAAAGACGGGTAGCAGATTTGGTGATGACATGACACCAGTAAAGGGTGTCCAAATTCATCATGGTGGGCAAGGGCAAGAAATTTTCCCAGATTAAGGCCCTAAAGAACAAAGTGGTTGCTGGATCCAGTGTGAATCACTCACTACTGGCTTTGTAGAAGACAGGCCATTCAACTGCCCAAAGGAAGCTGAGAGAACCAGGCCTTATTACTCTTTCTTATTGGTACCATTATCCTGCCAGAGTCTCAAAAAGCCAGAGGATTGAAAGTCTTGGTGATCCAGTCATCTTGGGCAACTCAGAATGCACTCAAGAGTTGGAAGTACAGGTGGAGGATGTACAGTGGAGGCCACATGAGGCCAAGAAAATGTCCATAACAAAGAAATGAAACGATGTCATGAATTTTATCCAGATGATTCCTTTTCCATTGACATTGGAAAGTCTTTTTCCTTTATTATTTCAAATCTCTTATGCTGGAATAGAGACTCAGGTTTAAGCTACTGCTAGGCTCTGAACTCAGTTCTTATAACTTCATCCATCCTCTGTTGGTTTGTGTTGGTTGTATGTTAGACGAAACTTGCAGATAGACATTTTCTATAAACCTAGTAAGAAAGTGGGAATAGGCACCCTGCACAACCTACAAAAGACACAGAGAAACCAAAGAAACTCACCTTATTGGAGAGTACATGGAATAGCACGGTGCTATGATGATGAATCCAGGGATTTATTTGTACTGCTGCCTTTTCAATCTTAGATTTGCCAAGGGCAATTAGGATATCTACTAGACAGTCCAAAAACACAGCCTATCACTTATAATAAATTTCTAATATGGTGAGTGATTAATGTTAGGGACAGGATACACCTTAAAGTCTAATAAGGCATTGAAATCAGAGCAATCAAAAGCTTCACCATAAGAAGCTATTTGATGAAGTGCTTGAAAGATGAGAGCAAAAAGCTATAGCTTAGAAAAGACAGAAGATGCAGCTCATGTGTCTAATGAGGGAAAGGTTCCTGAGGAAAATGGATGGCTGTGGTCAGAGGTTGGTGCTCTCAGTGTTTTCTGGTTCTGTTCATTTCAGCTCTGACTTTGTTTATTCTGTTGTGATACTACCTGGAAGGTTCAGCTTTACGTCTACCTCTTGTGTCTCTAAGCCACAGGTGTTCAAGCTATTCCAAGGAATTGGTCTCTAATAATGCCACACCAAATTTGATGGTTTTCCAAATCTAGAAGCACAAGGTTCCTCTAACTACTGCCTCAAAACTATCATGAAGTCTTCATAGAGAAATTCATTTCTCCCAGCCATCCCTGTGGGTGGATGTGATGCTTTCTTTCATAAGTAACTTCATTTTACCTGTATTCTAGAAGAGAATATTTTTCAAATGAGGCCCAGGACAGATATTTCCATCCACCATCTGTTCTTTTCTCAGCCACCTGACCTAGCACCCTGCACCAGGAAAAGTACACATAGAGCATTTAGATCATGTGGTGGTGAGAAGTATGGATAAAAGCAGCACATCTGCAGGGGCCCCACACTCTCCGAGCTGATGATCTCTTTCCTAGTTACTTATCCATCTCCAAGTTAATGTTTTTCTCAGACATGATTATGGAGGAAAGATGTGAGTGTAAGCTGAAAAAGTCCTCCATGCCTCATCAGCTCGACCCTCCATAATCTCGACCTTGTCTGATGGGTAGGACAAATATGTTCCTGGACCCAAAATCATCAGTATTCCTCGTTCATCTCCTGGCCTCTGCCTTTCTCTGCGGCTCCTTTCTAACATTTCCTTGTTTCCTTTCTGCTTTCTGTACTCCCTCTTCCCTAGACCCGAATCCTGAACCCTACCCTTTGGCCATAACGGGAGACACTGGATTGCTCTGTATTTCTCCTGGCCTTACTATGGCCCTTACATTCCTGAATATCCTTCTGTCCCTCAAGGAGGACCCTCAGATTGGAGAAAATCATTTTTATTTCTTTCACATAGTTGTGTATCTTTCTCACAAAGTTCACTCATAAAACTCAGAACAGTATGTGGTGTGGGGAGAGAACACACACTGGGGACCAGTGCAGGTTGGGGCTGAGTCCTGGGACCCTAGATGGTTTTTCTTGAGGTCACACACTTTCACATGCTCTCTGTGAATAAAGAGATTGCCGAGAAATTCCCTTCTTCATTGTGCAATTCTGTTTTGTTTGTTCTATTTCATCTTACTTGATTCTAATGTAGATTGAGGTCACAGGTCCTTCTCACATTGAATTGGGGACATGACTCAGGACAGAGCAGTCACCTAGCAGACATGAGCCTCTGGACTTGATTTCGAGCATAGCTGAAAGCCCCCAAATAATGTTATTTTTGCTAAAATAGCCTCAGTGCCTCAAGAAATAAGAAAAAATAAGCTCTCTACCATACAACCAGTTCTTCACTTCTGTGTTAGGCAGAACTTGAGTACTTAGCTCTTGCTTTCCCTCCTGAACTTCAAAAGTGGCTGAATCAGCACCTGACCAAAGGAATTTCCAATCACCACCAACCTCTTCAGCTCCTCTAGATGCCCTGGTTTTTGATTCATTTATCCCTTCCTGAAGTTGTTTGCAATGTTCAAGAATGTGGAATTTGCTCTTGAGTGGAAGGGCAGGTGACAATTAGTGAGGACATACTTTTCTATCTTTAAGTGTTAGTTTGTTGATAGCCAGGCTGAACGTCATTCCACTCTTTGAGCTCTCTTACCAAACTCACTGTGTTTCTGGGCTCTCCACCTTCTTCAGGCTGCATTGCTTAGACGTCCAGTGATGTTTTGAAGCTCTCTTTGGAACCATTTACTACTTATTTGATGTTTCTGACACCAAATAACATGGAGAAAAGAGTGTGAGGAAAATAAGAACCAGATTATACTTCTAAGAAACCTCTGATTTAGGTGAAGGAAATAACACATGTGCCCTATTTTTTTTTAATTTTTTTTTTTTTATTTTAGGAAAAGTGACTTAAGGGTATGGCTGAAACTCCGTTAGCTTAGGATAGTGGTGGGGCCTTGCAAAACTTTAGAGAGCCAAGATCTTCTCAGACCTTCAAAGATGCTCAGTTAGCATGAAAGAAACTTCTGTCTTGCCATCCTTCTTCCCACATGAGGTTGACCCTGCCAGCCCCCTAGGTCCTTCTTCTCCATAAAGGATGAATGAATGAGCCAGTTTTTAATTGGATGTGGAGCAATCAAATGGGCTGTGTGTTGTGTTGGGAAGGTTCTGGCGATTCAATGTTAAGCTCCTTCGTGGCTTTTGATGGCTCCCTTGACATCTAGTCTGATGGATTTGCCTGGCTGTGCTCTCACTTGCCTTTTATAACTCCTGGGTAAATGTAGACAGGGCTAGTTATATCCTACTCACCCTGCAGACCTAACCCTAATGCTTCTTTTATTTCCTCAGATGACTTCTCCTCTGTTTCCACTCAGAGAGTAACAGCATTCCCATCATACTAGTATTACTCAATGAGGTTATGGCCTGGGGGGATGATGTGGTCTCTAGAACAGTTATTTGCTTCAACTGTAGCTTCAGGTGAACTTTGGTCCACGTACCAATTACCATGTGGTTTTATAGGCATCTGTGATGAGAATAATGATGCATAGTGTTTTATTTGTTTAATGTCCTTTTGTACTAATATAATATGCTAGAGTAGAAAATGGATCTTGTTTGAACAAATGAATAGATTATTCAAATGTGGATAATCTATGGCTCTTGTTTCCCACCATGTCTCTGACTGCCCTCTCTCTATATATGACTTTTGGGACCTCAACAAATAGAAGGATAATTACATCAGTTCACTATGCTCTAGTCATCTGAGGCTATGCCAGCTGGATTATTTTTAACTGCCATCTCTTCTTCAACTCCATACGGAGTTGGGCCCTAGGTTCTTTCCCATTCTGATGGGACCTAATCATGATATGTCTACATATTGGCAAAAGTACTCAATCGTTTTCCCTTATGGCCTCTACCCCAAGCAGGCATGTCCTGATGACTTTCTCCAGGTTATATACATCTTATACACCATGTTCACCTTTCTACTTCTGGATTTTTTACTTTCTACTGCTTTCCCATACTAGTTTCTCCAGTATATAGCCAATTCTGATTAATCTCATGTTTTATATTCTGCCTAAATCCTAGTGCCATTTGTTCTGAAAAGTCTTCAAAAGGTTTCATACAAAATGTAATTCTATCACAATGACTTGATATCCTTTGCTAAAATAATTATGAAATTGTTGCTACTAATCAGAGAACATAAAACTCTTCAACAGGAAATGATTAAAACATAATTAAAATAGGTTGTATATGAGGTGAGAAATCAGGCAATGAAAGGGAGGTAGCATGTGTGAAGTTTGATTATAAAGCATTGTTCATGTCACAGAATGATAGTAGGTAAGTCTGATTAATAAATGCCCTTTGATGGTGTTATGAATGGAATGTTTGTGCCTCTCCCAAAATCACATGTGAAATTCTTAACCCCCAAAGTGACTGTATTAGCAAACTGGGGCTTTAAGAGGTAGTGGACTTAACTGGATGGAGGCTTCACGAATGGGATTAGCACCCTTCTGGGAAGATCCTCTGAGTGCCTATGAGGAGACAAGGAGACATCTCAGCAGGCTACAGCCCAGAAGAGAAATTTCACCAGAACATACTGGACCCAGATCTTGAGATTCTAGGAGGCAGGACTGTGAGGAAATCCTGTTGTTTGCTTTAGAAGCTAGCCTACCTAAGGCACTTTTTAAGAGCTGCTTGAGCTGATGAAGACATTCACCAGCCTGGGCTTGCTTTCTCATTGATATTGCTTTATATGGCAATGAGTGGGATAGGATATATAATAAAATAAAAAGTTAAACAACAAAAACCCAAGAAAGATACTCATTATTGTGTCCAAGTTTTCCAGTTTTAGAAACACTCAGGTAATGGTCAAGTGTGCACAAGAATTAAAGATAAAAAGAGCCGAGGAAGCTGTTGGATCGCTGGGCACTCTGACTCCCCTTGTTAACTCAAGCCCAGTTATATGCAATAGATTTTGGTGGCTTCTTTGAGATTACTGCTCATGGTTTGTTAGTTTTGTCAGCTTTAGGCTTGGGCTTATTCTTATCTTTCTATATGTATTTTCACCAGTGGGAAAGCTGAAAGGTAGGGAGCTATAAAACATGAACTAGAAAAATATAGAGGTTATAAAAGCTGTATAAAATACTAGTGAAGAGAAGAAAGACAGGATCTTTTAAAAAATGTTTCCACTTACAGATGAAAAATCCAGAAAACTTGGGTGAGGGGAATTCTAAGGGGCCATGGAAGATCTTGGATCTATCCTAGACTTATGCAAGGGCTGCTGAAAGGATGTGTTGTTTGTTCTGGGTTGCAGAAGCTGAGCTCTGAAGGAGCTAGGCTCAGTGTATTAACATTCCAGCATTCTCTGGATGCCCTCTCTTTGGGGCTCATGTTTACTACTTTCCCATTTACTATGAGGCTGGACTATTAGAATTTTAAACTCTTCCTAGCTTTGTCAATCTGCCATTGTATGTATTGTTAGTGTGCCTTTGATTTTCTTTCTTTATTTCTTTGTTGTACCGAGGATCAAACTCAGACTCTTGTACTTGCAAGGTAGGCGCATCCCCAATCCTCATATCTTTAGAATTGTTCCCAGTACTAAAATGAGTATATGACAGATAAAAATAGTATTGGCTAATGATAAGTTCAATAAAATTTCAGTTATATGAATTCATATTATAGTGCTCACTTCAGCAGCACATATACTAAAAAATCAATTGATATTATTCTGTGTAAACTACAATTGAAAAATAAACAGTCTTTCAGTAAATTCATGAAATTATTTGAGGGCATGGAATAAATGATTTTGGGTTTACTCATTCTTATTGGAGGAGTTAGAATGTATCTTTTTTGTGGTATTGTTTGTTAAGAGGATTTATATGTCCTAGATGTTAATATGTGACATTGATATAAAAGTGGCTGAGCCCTAATCATAGTGTTGTGCTGTTGGAGGCCATGGACAGTTTGCTTTTTAGCTGAAGATGTTTTTCTGAGTCCCAGTGCTGCACAGTCACAAATGTTTTGTAAGGAAGAAAACAATGCTATTGGGAGAAATCAGTGTCTTGGGTAGTGGTGTTTTAGGGCCTTCAGCTCAGAGTTTAGTTGACCCACAGAAAGATCATTGAAGCTGGTATTATGACTATCAGCTTCCTTCTTGTGTAGACAGAGAGAAGAATCACAGATTGATTCATCTGCTAGGGAAATTGTGGCTGTAAAATTGATGTTTGTGCTCTGTCAAGATGGAAGAAGGCAAGAGACAGAGAAGACTCAGGGGCCTCGTGCCTAGTTTACTCTGGGAAGACAAGATAATAGACTTCTACCTCCACCTGAGCCTAAAGCCATAACAATATTATAATATTTCTGCAGAATGTGCTGAAGATTAAGGAAATTGCTCTTGTGTTGGTCCCTGATGTGCTCAGGTTGGTTCTTGGCAAAATCTATCATGCTCATCTCCTTTCTGCCTCCTCCTCTAGCTGCCCTGTGCCCCAAATTAAACGCTCAGACCTCGTGGGGATGTCTCTGATTACCCTGGTGGTAGTGGTCGCTCCTCTGCCACCCCCAGAGCACTGTTGTATTTTGTTTGCATCTTTTATTACAGCTTTCACACAAATCCCTCTATGTGGGGGCCTGTTCTCTTCTGAGAGCTTTCTGGCCTGATGACTAATGAGCATTACCTCCTTCCTGGGCCATTGGTTAACTAAGGAGAAGGTAGTACCTTTCCCTGATATTTGCCTTCAAATGAAAATTCTCAGAGGAACTGAGGAGCCTTGAAGACCTTTTGGAAAAAAAATTCTAATGATGGAATACTCTGGAGGGAATTCTTTTTAAAATGAGGGTTAGATCTTCAATATACGCTTTAAAAAAGATTCCCTTGCCTTGCCCCCAAACCAAAAGGCCTGGTTGACTGTGTGACTCTGGCTCTTTCCATGTTCCTTTGACCTACGAGCCCCCTGGTGATCCCACACTCCCCCAGGGACTCTGCCTCACATCTTGGAATCAGTATTAACTCCTCCTCTGCCCATTAACCGCCTTCTGAAAGTGATTTCCATTTGAGTCCTTCAGTGACTGTCCTGTCCTTCTCCACTTGTGTGGTAACTCTCCATTGAGTGTGGCATTGCTGCTTCTCTCTCCTGTCTCCTATCTCACCCTCCAGTGTGCCCTGTCTAACAGTTTGCCCCATGGCCCTCCCTCAAGACTATGAAATGACTCCTAGGTCCCATATCCTGGTTTTCCCACATTTGTTTTAATCACACAGTCACTTATATATTGTATAAGCTCACATGTATGCACACAAATAAATGTATGTAAGCACATATATGTATGAGCAGACACTCAGGCACACATATACTCTATGCAAATGTTTTCTCTAATATCACTAGTTCTTGAACCATGCACTTCATAATTAACAGCTTTCTCAGGTTTTCTGAACTTACTCTGTCCTCAAACACTTCCTATTCCTATGTTTGCTGGAACAGCCATGGGGTTTTAGTTTACAGAGTGCTCTGTTCATGGAGCTCCTTACACTGAGATTCCTCCAGTGTGATGCTATTGCATTGGAAAAACTCCAAGGAAAAGTTGGAGAAAGATGGATTACTGTCCATTGGTTATTTGCTTGGTATACATTCTATACTTTATTTTCCCATATCCATGAGGTATTATGGTCCTCATCTTGCAGATGAACAGAGACACATTTTGTTTGTTTTAAATTCAAATCTTTATTGGTACACTATACATACACATGATTGCACTCAATCTTGAGAATTTGTACCAGTATATGATAAAACATTTCTCATTTTTTCTCACTCCCCCAGTCAGATTTTCTTTGTCTCATGTGGCTGAGCTTGAACATGATGGAAACAAGAGTTAGAATCCTAGTACTTTTTATCCAAGCCCTTATTATTTTTCTTTTTCTTTAAGTTCTTGCCAAAATTCTCTGAAACATTTTTTTTTTTCTTAGAAAATATGCACTTTCCCCTTGTTTCATCTCCCTTAGCTCTATCACTGTGTCAGGTCAGCGAAGTGTCCGCAATGCAGAGTTAGGAATCCTTCTTTTTAAGAAGCAACCAAAATTCACAAGCATTTCATTTTGGTTCTACATTCTGACTCTAAGGATTTTCTGAGGAGCAACCTTAGAATTTTGACATGATAAACACAGAGCATTTTTTAAACCATAAAGCAACTTACATACTTGGTCCAGCAAACATTTTTAAGCCTCCACTGTGGCTGGAGATATAAAAAAAGCAGACATGACTTCTGTTGTCACTGAGATTGCTTTTTAGTCAGAGTCAGATATTCCAAAAAGAAAAAAAAGAAAAAAGCTCTTAGTGGTCATGTGAAGCCTAAGACGATTGTAGTGTGTTCACACCACAGAGATGGACATATGGGTGAGCAAGTGCTGACACTGCGGGCCAAAGAGGGTCTATCTGCTGCTGGGAGAAGGGTTAGATTGAAGGAAAAACAATGAAAGACAGTAAGACATGCAATGGGATCACCAGAAGCAAACACATGGGTGAGTTTTACTAATTTGATGAATAAATGAATTAATCCCCAGAAAGACTCCATTACCTATAAAGCATCCCTCCAGTAACTCTCACAGACCCTCCTGACAATTTTGAAGGTTCAGCTAAGGATAGTCATCCACTAAAACTCTCCCTGGGCTTCTATCATTCTTACCTACTGAAGCAGAATTTATAAAGACATTTTGGCATATATGTTCTGCATAATTTTTTGTCTCGAAGAAATTAACTGTTACAAATAGGCATTATTGATTTTGTTTTATTATAACAACTTTTCAAGGTGGATATTATCCATTTCATTTTGAAGCCAAAGCAGAGGCTTAGAATGGTTGAATTATCTCATCAAAATGTGATATCTAAATACCATTACAGAGGAAATTCCAAACACCCATGCCCAACCAGAACGAGAGGAATATGCTGGGTGCTGGTGAACAGCAACTTATGAGTAGGCAAAAATCTCTAACACCAAAAGGAAAACTGGGGCAGTTGCTCAGCAGTCTTAATCTGTATGGACTTTTCTATGTGGTTCTGGGAAAAACTGGTTTTCCAAGTATAAGTGACACTCTTTTCTTTCTTCCCTTCCCCAAACTCCTACCTCACCTTTCTTACTTCTGGCACTGGTAACGGAAATCAAGGCCTTGTGCCTGCGAATCCAGGCTTCTACCTCTCAGCTGCCTCCTGAGTCCCTTCTTTATTTTTACATTTTGAAACAGAGTCATACTGAGTTGTCCAAACTGACATGGAATGTGGAGTCCTCCTGACTCTGCTTCCTCAGCCTCTCAAGTACCTGAAATTACAGGAATGTGCCACAAAGCTCATACACTTCTACTTTTTTTCAGGATGATGGTTTCTGATATCAAAGAGAGGAAATTGAATGTCTTTTGGGTAGCCTCTGCAAGTCTTGTCACCCACTATCCCAATCCTTCCCCTCTAAGGTGACGTTTCCAAACTCTTAAAAGAAATCCACAAGAGTTGAATTTGGGTTTAAGTATAAATCCAAGGCATAGGTTCTACACCTGATTCCAGTTAGAACTCTGCTAGACCTAACAGAATACTTTTGTACCCTAGGAGGTCTATTAACACTTCATGGATGGAAGGCGGGATGAACGGAGGGATGGATAACTAAAGTGCAGCACTCAGCAACACATGTGACTTGCTATGAATGCTCCTTACTGGGTGTCCAGCTACCTGCACCACACTCCAGCATGGTCTGGTGTCAACACGATTTTCAACTCCCAAATCAAACTTCAGCCCCTTCAGGAAGACTTCTCTGATTAGTTCTAAAGTTTCATTTATTTTTCCAGTCTCATTTCTTGCCATTGTTACCCTGGAATCTTTATCTTCTTCTCTAACCTCCTTCTGTTCCCTGTAAACACTTTTGCTTAAAACTTAGTGAACTACTACAAGCTTTCTGTGAACCAGTATGGACATTCTTCCTGGGGCTGCAGTACCCTTCTCATTCAATCTCCCTTTGTCTCTATCTTTTTCTTTTCCCTCTTTACCTTCTAAGTCCTACTTTTACTTCAAAGTCTCAATTGAGGAGCTTTTCATGATTTCTTGCCCTACATCTGAGTTAAATGTTCCTTCTCTAAATTTCCAGGACCCAAAAACTTCTGGCTCCTAATTGCCTATTTCTCCTTCATTTCCCCCATTTAACTGTCAGTACTTCAGAGTAGGGAACTTAATTTACCCATGATTAAGGTCTGAGTAACTAGGACAATCCTTGGCCCACCCTCAGTAATCAAGATCTACCTGTTCAATTAATGAATGAATAAATAAGTGGCTGAATAACCAGCCTGTGAATGTGTGTATATGAATGGCTAATACCGTGTCTCAGAAAAGCTGTGCTCAAGGATGAAAGTGACTGAGTAAGATATGAAAGATGCTTGTGAAGCTTCTATGTAATTTTAATGGGCCTTTTATGCATTCTACTTCATTAATAAGGGGAAGAATGGAGTGCTCCAGCATCTTTTACTCCTATCTGTATTCTAATACAACAGCACTTTCCCCAGTAAAGTTTCAGGATAAATGAATGATTTTCATTTTCTCAGAATACTTATTTTTTGTCTTCATGGATAGCCTACTTATTCAGTGGGAATTTATGATTTCCTGCTTAATAAGGGCACTACCTGCTATGGTGCACTATAAGATAACTGTTGGTCTTGTCATGAACCTGTGAGCTTTGGGCAAAGTAGGGTCACCCTGTTCATGTAGAGAGGTGTGGAGTCAGTTCTCAGGGATGCCTGCTTCAGAGTCACTCTCCCATCTTTCAGTAGGTTCTTGCTCCCCAATTGTGATATTCTCAGTCAATCTATAGTGGTTTTAAGTTCAATTTAACTTATTTTTTCTGCTATGTCCAAGCTATTGGTGAGTCAGTCTTGACATAGAAGATTGGCCTTGAGAACTTTCCTGTGTTTTTTTTTCAAGTATATTTAACCATCCTTGGTAGTTGTGATAGACTGAATGGGTGTTTCAAAATTCATGTGTTAAAATTCTAAACATCATCAAACCCCTGTATAATGGTGGTGGAAGTGGGGACTTCAAGATTAGTACTCTTATGAAAGGCACCCCAAGAGTTCACCATCTGTTATATGAGGACCCAATAAGAAGTGAGAAATCTTCCATCTAGAGTGTCCTTACCTGAACTCGACCATGCTGTCTCAAGTGTCCAGCCTCCAGAATTATGAGAAGACAATTTTTCTTGTTTATTACCATTAATCTATAAGTGCTGCTAATATAACAGTATTAAAAATGAGACTGTATCAGGTGATTAGCTCATTAATCCATGTCATTATCACAGGAATGGGTTGGTTTCCATGAGAGTGAATTCTTGAAAAGGATGAGTTGGCCCAAATTCCTGTCTGTCTCAAGTGAACTGGCTTCATTCTCTTTCTACTAGCAAGCAAAGCCTCAACAGAAGTGGTCCATCAATATTGGACTCCTAACATTTGTAGACAACACTGAAATACAATTCTACCATATATAATTTATGCAGTCTACAACATTCTGTGATAGAAAAAGACAACTGGCAAAGATAGAATGTGATGTGTTTCAGTGTATTTAACAGTCCACAAACATTACACCATAAAATCTACAGGAAGCAAATTTTAAGATGGTCTCAAAGATTCCATGGTGTACTCAGACCTTTTCCAGTTATTCAATCAAATTTCAGTCTCAATGTTTCTCTGAGCAGAACTTGCAGATTTAATCAGATGTTACATGCCTGTGCCTTAGTATATGGAGATTAGTTGGATGGGTCTAGCCCTTCAATCTGAGTCTAAAGATCACCAACAGAGAAATAACAAATTTAAAATATTGGGGATTCAAATGAAAGAAGAATTCTGGTTGCTGGAAGGAGTCATGTGGTGAAGAATACAGCAGCCCTCAGGAGTTGATGGTGCCTGGCTAGTGACAGGACATCAGAACCTCCAACATTTAGCTGCAAGGACTTGAGTTATGCCAACAATCTGAATGAGCTTGTTAGGAGAGCTTTCCAGGAGCCTTCAGATAAAAATGTAGTCCAGCTAACACCTTAACTTCAGCTTTGTGAGACTCTAAACAGAGAACCAGCCAAGCCCAACAAGACTCCTGCACCACCAAGCTGTAAGCTCATAAGAATGAATTTTTAAAAAGTATCTCAGTTTGTGCACAAAGACATTTTTATGCATCAATAAAAAATCAATATGTATTCCAAGTCACTCATTCTTCCAGCTGACTGGATGCCTCAGAATCATGTCTCTCTCTGAAAATCATTTTGGATTAGAGGAAGCTGTTTTGGCCTAGTCATTCCCCCTACCTGAGGGATGCCTGTGTCTGATGACTGATACAGGAATGCAGTTGCCCCTTGTCTCAATTTGGGACAGTGCTGAAGAGCCATCTCAGCGTTTTAGCTGCCTGTAGGATTTGAAGTCTCAGTTATATCAGTTTAATTCTGTCCTCTCCTGTTTTCCTTCCAGAAGCATCTTCTTAAGATCACATGCACTGGTAAACATTTTTGTCATTTTACAAATCAGTATTTAAGAACCTTCCTCCATAGAGTTGGATTTTACAGTTTCCTTTGTGAAAGTGGGGTGGTGGTATTGTGCACACTGTTATCCCAAAATGGACTGTGTTTATTCTTGTTGGCCTACTAGTTATCAATTATAGTTACACCTTTGGTCCTTAAGATTTTTCCAGTTTACATGACAAATGACCAGCCAGCACTTCCAGGTTTTGTGAGTTAGAAGAGTGCAGAGGACAGTGGCCAGCATGGGCCAGGGTGGGATGAGGAATAGAGGAGGTTCTATAACATGGCTTTTGTGCTGGATCTTGGGGGATAAGTATGATCTTATAACATGGAAATAGATATATCTGTGGACAGGAAGAGGTAAAATCAAGGACAGACAAGGAGAGCTTGGAATGTGTATTTTGGGGGACCAGCACAACAGAAGGAGGAGAGAGACAAGGAAGAGGCTTTCATTGTTAGGATGACATAAGGAGCTTGTTAATGGGTGTCAGTTAATGAATATATAAAACAAGGTAATTAGCACAGACTGGTCATCAAAGAGTTGAGAGCCCACAGACAGAATTGTATGACATTTCCTTATATGTCTTGGGTAAAATAAAAAGGAAAAGGGACAGATGGTCTGCCTCCTACTGTCTGAAGCCTGATTATTTTACTTATATGGTCAGCACAAGTTTTTTGGTTTCTCACACCATGTGCTTATTCCTGTAATAAAGACCTCTTTGTGGATTGGTGATAAAGATTATAGTGTGGATTCTGTTGATCATTTCTCACATTTTCAGCCCTTGACACTTTTCAGAGTTGTCTTATGCTCACTGTGTTTCATACTATCCAAGATTCTCTTTTGTCTTCATCCATGTCTATATAAACAGTGAACCAGGTATTATTTTTCTTATTTAACTGAAGAGATAATGTTAATGGTCAAGAGAATTCTCCAAAAGATTAAGTGTGGAGTTTACAGTAGAAGCTGAGTGAGAGGTCTTCTGATAATATTCTCAGTACATCTGGAGGACACAGAAGTGGATCTTTATCTACCAGTGGCCCAACAAACCGATCGCTGGATTGCTCTTTCCATTTATTTTCCTTCCTAGGTGATGAACACCTATGAGACGTTTGATTGGTTAGTGGTCTCCACTCCCACCAGTGTACACTACAGAGTTTATTGAATTAAATACTAAATGATTTTTGCAAAGTCTCAGAAAGACCTCTACTGAATGAATAATGTTATTTCATCTTAGATTGGATAGATGTTTTGAAGTGGGAAGAGCTTTACTGACTACCTGTTGCAGACTCTACTTCCAATTTCTAGAACACTTCTTCAGGGGAAGCCAAGGTGTATGAGGTCAACTTGAAGAAACTGAGTTGGCAGTTCCTGGCCTAATTCCCCAGATTATCTTAATCAAGCCAAACCAGGAACCTGTTTCTGCGTGTCTTCACATTCAAGGGCTTTTTCTCCTGAGATATTCTGGCTTTCTTTCTCCTCACCCCCATACACCATGACTCTTTTTGCAAGCTCAGACCCTTTAGGATATGATGTTTCATCCATAGACCTTCTTTGTGGAAAAAAGTGGACATTTGTCTAATATTTTACATGAAACTTCAAGAGCTAATGAACCCCTGAAATTGCTCTGTTTGCAGGTCAGGAATATGTTTGCCCTAGAGAAGGGCAAAACTCAGGACAATAGTACATAGATGTTTCAGTGGTTTACCTTGCCCACCTGGAGTGCCTTATTTTTAATCATGCCTGCTGGGGCTTAAAGGGTTTGGGGGCTCTGTCTTAATAAAAAAGCTTATTACCTAAAAGGCTGTTAAAGCAGCAGGAGAGAAGGCTGAGCCAGCTGCTGGGCAGAGAGGCAGTCCAGTGTGTTCTCCAGCATAGCCAAGCTCAGGAGAACTCTCAGGCAAGCCTACTAAAGTTTTCTTATGTTGCAGTATGAAATTTGGGACAAGAGGAAGCTCGGCCATGTGTTATGACTCACATACTTCCCCTTCTTCTTAGGACTGGCTGCCTGAAAGGTGTCAACTCAAAGTCTAGTTTTTCATGGATGAGGTTTATGTGTCAAAGTGTATGTCTAGATGATAATGTAAATAAAATTAAAAAATAGTGGAGGGATATTTTTGGGACAACTTCACATGTGATCACCAGAAAAAGAAAATCTGATCACAAAGAGTCTATGGATGTCTAGAACAATTTTAAGATTGCATTTTTATATTTATCTAATGTGAACTAGAAGAACATAGTCTCATTGTAGCTCTCCTAATTTACTCTACCTCCCAATGCTCCTGGGCAGACCCTCTTGTTCCCTTTCAGGTCTGTTTTCCTATTTTGCCTCAGCAAATGTAATCCTCCAGGCAGCTGGAACATTCCTTCCCTTCTGAGCAATAGCCATTTGTCTTCACTGCCAGGGAGGGAAGGGCAGGGCAACCTGTGGATCTGGTGTGACTTCTGCTCTCCAGACCTTCTCTCAACTTGAAAAACAAAAAGACTTTGGATGTATTTCAATGTGAAAACCCTGGGTTCTGAAATAAAAATTTAAAAAAATATAACAGAACAAAACACCAAACCAATATGCTGTTCTTTTTCATGTGTACATTGGTTAAAGATAAAAATGGGGCAATTAGCATATCTACTATTTAAAAATTTCGTTCCTTTGTGGTGGCTGCATTCCAAAGCCTCTCTCCTAGCCATTTTCAAATATACAATACATTATTAACTAGGTACATCTTCCTATGCCATAGAATCTAGAACTTATTCTTCCTGATTATAACACTGCACCTTATAAATATGCCAATTATTATATAAATTCAAATTTGAAAAAGATAATACATGTAAAAGAAAGAGTCATAATATTTATTCTCAGCTCCCCTTTTCAAGACAGAAGAATTACTTCCTTCTGAGGGCTTCCTGGGAATTACCATAGAACTGTATGTCTCCACCTGCCCTGTCTGCTTGGACTACCATAACAACATATCACATGCTGGATACCTTACACACTAGAAATTTATCTTCTTAAAGTTCTAGAGGTCAGACATTAAGATACAGTGGGGTTTGTTTCTGGTGAGTATTCTTTTCCTGAGTTGCATATAACTGCCTCGTCACTATGTCCTGGTGCAATATTTTTACTGTTTGCACCTAAGAAGAGAAAGAGTGAGGTTTCTGCTGTCACTTTTCATAAAGACAGTAATCCTATCAGATCAGGGCTCCGTCCTTATAAGTTCATTTCACTTTAGTTTCTTCTTTTCTCCAAATACAGTGCCAGTTGGGACTTAAGCTTCAATATATATGGGTAGAGGGCTCCTCAGTTTAGTCCATAACACCTTCTAGTGTAGAACTTCCTAGCACTTAGAGCAAACATCTTCACATTTTAATAATGAAATACTTTCCTGTGTCTTCCTGAATAAAGTATGTATTTCAAGAGATAACAGTGATCCTCTGAGTACAGAGACCTACTTGTTCTTTTTATGTCTGACTAGCATGAGACAGGACACTTATTAGGCTTAGAGATATTAGTTAATGACCTGGCCAGTGGCTTTACTGATATGAGCCCAATCCATTTGACCTTTGTCTTATGAAACTCTGTGGATATCATGAAGGAATGTTTTATTCAGTGTTGGCTAGATTATGCATCAGTAACAAATAATCTTTGAATCTCAGTGACTTAAAATAATAAAATATTCCTTTGCTTCATTTTCACTGTAGGTCACTGAGGTGGACTAGGGATTATTTTAACTCAGTTAGAACCTGGGAGGCTGCTGCCTCAAACACTGAGAGGAAACAGAGTGTCACTGGGCTTGGCATCAGCAATCAAATACTCACTCACCGCAGTTCATTGTCCAGGACTGGTTTCATGACCCTGTCTAATCATAAGGGAGGGTCAGAAAGGGTAACCCTGCCATATGTCTGCAGGCACAGAGCTAGAAATACTTGGCAAATGTCATTGGTGATCAACACATTGGAGAGATAGAGAATCATTTTTCCAGGAAGATGAAAAGTTCATCATTTCATAATATATACCTTTCCTATCATTCACCATTAATATTCTGTCCTCCTCAGTTTTACTTAGAATTACCCACAAAGTTTTATAAATTCAGGGAATCCTGATTTGGTAGCCCAGGGTCAGAGTTTGTAGTGATTTGTGGGAACATTATTTTCCAGCGAATCCAGAGACTTGAGCAGTGACCCTGAGAGTATCTAGGAGAAGCACATCTATGTTTTGAATTGGGTTCAGTTGTCTTATTGTGTCTCCCAAGACTGAATTTTGGTTAAAGGCTTAGTCCCTTGGGAGGTGGTAGAAATTTTGGAAAGTGAGGCCTGATAGGATGTGTGTAGAACTCTGGGGATGTGTCCGCAGAAGGGACTGTGAGACCTTAGTTTCTCTCTCTGACTTGCTGTTTGGCAATGTAAGTCCTTGCCCATCTGCCTCTGTCGTATTGTGACTAGCTGGGAGGGCCTTCATGAGAGGGAGATGAGATACCATGTTCTTGAATCCCCAAAACTGTGAGTTAAAAAAACCTTTTTCTCTTTATAAAGTTAGTTGTCTCAGGTGTTTTGTTTTAGCAATGCTAAATTGATATCAGTTCCCTAGGATATTTCCAGACAGTGCTATAGAAAGGGCTTTGCTCTAAGTAAGCAAGGACTTGGACCCTCCCTTTTCTTTCTCTACGTGTGGCTCATATATAAAGCTTCTTTGTAGTGTTTTCTTTGGAATGAAAAGAACAACCACAAATGAAAGGTGTGAATACATATAATACTGCAGACAGGACAACTTGAAACCAGACCTTGCAGACTGAAAGGACACCTGATGTATAGTATGTGGTCCAATGTCTCCCTTTATCTTCAGGCAACTCCTGACTCAGGAATGGCCACTCAGCCTGGATGTCAGGACCCTGTCCTTGCCTGTGGAGCTGTGTGAGCTGTTGCCTGGTTGCTCTTCCTTGATCATCCATGAAGCAGCCTAGTAGCACTGGAGACTGCTTCAGAGGTGCCTCTCTCTGCTGGAGAGTCCCACCCTTGGCTTGTTTGAGCCAATTTATGATGCAAAGTGAGCCATGGAGAAATTAGAATATTCTTGTCTGCTGTTTCCAGAATCATGCTCAGTGTCCTTTTCAAGTTATTTTCCTTTTATTCCTTAAAAAAGTAAACTTCTTTTGAAGCAAACTGAGGGCTGATGAGCTGTCCCCACACTGCAGCACTTACTCTATGCAAATGTAGGATAGTGACAAAGACCTTGATTACAACCTCATTTGCCTTATGCAAAACTCCAGAAACCAGTTACAGCCAAAGAAAATATGAGTAGTGGAGTCCAACAAGTGATGGTGGAAGCAGTGAGGCCCTGTGGCAGGCCACGCACATGGTACGGTGTCACCTCTCCTTTCATTTGCTTGTGGTAAAGGGGAGTCCTTGGTGACTTTGGGGATGATGTCCCCACACAGCAGGTTTTCCTTTCCTGCTACCTGGGGCTTGAAACACGAATTTTGGTGTTATAGCCTTTATTTTTCTAAAATCACTTCTTAATGAACAATTGTATGTTTTTACTGGGCAAAACGTGATGCTTTTTTGAAGTACAGTGAACACTTTGTATCCAGTTTTCACATTTGTGGATTTAATCAACTGCGGATTAGAAATATTTAGAAAAATTACACCTTGTGTATCAAAAAAAATTACACCTATGTGTA
The DNA here is from genome assembly GCA_004026965.1 of Petromus typicus. Taxonomy (NCBI): domain Eukaryota; kingdom Metazoa; phylum Chordata; class Mammalia; order Rodentia; family Petromuridae; genus Petromus; species Petromus typicus. The sequence continues at coordinate 16,889 of PVIR01012000.1, read as the reverse complement.
TGAAAACACATAGGCTGTTTTTTTGTCATTAATTGCTAAACAATGTAGCCTAACAACTATTTATATGGTATTTACATTATATTAGGGATTATAAGCAACCTAGAGATATAATTTCATGCATACAGAAACACATGTGTAAGTTACATGAGAATCTTAAAGCCTTTCATGTAAGGGACTTGAGAATTTACAGATTTCTGGTATCCTTGAGGGTCCTGGATTCATCTCACATGCATATTGAGAGACCACTCTGTGTATATATTTGAATTGAATCCTTATTGAAATGTCCATTTTACCAGGAGGGCTTCTTGATCACACTCTTTTGTATGGTTTCCCCAGGCTACGAAAGCAAGTGTTCTGATGTGCTGATGTAAGGAGGAAGATGAGGCAGAAGAAGAGAGAGCATGGTGGGCCAGAATGAGTACATGGTGCGAGTGGGCTATGCAACCTTAGCTTCCAAAGTAGAAACCATGAAACTCCTTGACATTGGGGTAAGTGGGACTTTTGGTGGGGGAAGAGTAAGTAGCTCTCAATTCTTTTTTCAAAATCTCTTTGTGGTGAAACCTAGAAATCTTCCTGTGTAAAGCCTGAACGCTACCGAATAAGGGGCGTTTGTGCTTGGAATTTTCACTAGCAAAGACACTAATTCATTAATTTAACTAAAGACATGACCAAACAGCAGCCACACCACATATATCTTCCCTCATGGAAGTACCCAAAACACACTGAAAATTCTCCTGATTTATTAAATCAAACTATGCAATTCAATCAGTAGAACCAAAAGCCCCTGAGCTTGGGGAAGGGCAGTTTCATTTAAGACTAGAGTAGTCCAGCGAGGAGAATTTAACAACTGGTTCATTAGGTTTCATGTCAAAGAAACAAGGAGCTAAGGTTGGTTAACAAGGGCTCAGGGCACAGGGCCAGGCTGACATGCTTGTCTCAGCTGTTCAGCCCTCACCATTGCCTGGTATAAAACAGGAACAAACTGTGTGTTTTGTATGCCCAGAAGTACAAGCATGATCAAAATATATGGTGAATGTTTAAATTTACAAAATAGTTTCACAGTGAAATATGAATTGCTCCCCCTCAGAATGCTCCTTCTCACTTCAAACATACTCATTGTTTGTGCTACTTCCTGAAACAAGGCTAAAATTCTCTTTTGTGAATGTATTTTTTGCCACCCTCCACAGCCTGAACTTATTAAAAATATTTATGGAAATTTCTGCCAAAGGCAAACATTCCAGTGTGTTCTCATGTTTCTTATTTTCCAGACCAGTTACCATTTCATTTCTAGATCTTCTCCCAAATACAAATGTCCATGAAATATAAGTATATTAAACATTTAAGCAGCCACGATAGCCCACTAAGACACTCATGAAAGTGTACTTCCAGAACTGTTTCAGAGGTAGCAAGAATTATGAGATTTCTATGTTTGAAGCGAGGAGAAATATTTTGTGGGGATTAAAATTAATATGTCTTTTATTCTATTAATTTTTTAAAAAAATTTAAACATTTACTGTAGTACTTTTTCATCACACTGCTTCTATTAATAAGAGCAATTGAGTGGTCATAATGGCAGCAGATAGGAGTGAAGAAGTAAGAGCAGCTAAGAAGTATATGAAGAAATGTTCAACATTGGTCATTTTAGAGATGCAGATGAAAACAACACTGTGATTTGGCTGCTGCTTCAGAATTAGCCAGCAACAATTGTTGGTGAGGTTGCGGAGAAAAGGGAACCATTCTCCACTGTTGGTGGGAATGTAGATTTGTACAACCTCTGTGGAAATCAGTGTGGAGATTCCTCAAAAAGCTAGGATTGGAGGTCCCATTTGACCCAGCCCTTGTTCTGCCAGGTATATACACAAAAGAATTAAAAGATTCATATCAGAGTGACATATGTGTACTCATGCTTATAGCAGCCCAATTTGTGATTGCTAAATCTTGGAAACAACCCAAATGTCTATCAACTAGAAACTTGATAAAGAAGAGTTTTAAAAAATAAAATAGAGCATTACTCTGCAATTAAAGTGATAATATGGAGTCATTCATATTCAAGTGGACATACCTTGAGGACATCCTCATAAATGAAATAAATATCACAGATGTGTAAATATCGTATCTTTTCTCTGGTATGAGAAAATGAAGTTGTAAATGAATTGTAGTATGTATAGTTGATATTATGAAGTAGAAAATATTTAAAAGGAAAGAGGGTATAAGGGTAAATAATGAGGGAAAAAAGAATGTGACAGTAATAAAGAAAAAAGGAAACAAAGATTATGTATTTAGGGGGGGAAGGCTTGCAGGGCAGGTGGAAAGGGGAAAAATGAAAATCAAGTTATGTCATATTCTGGTACAAACTCTCAGTGTTGAATACAATGATGATGTGTATTCATAATGTACCAATAAAGATTTAAATTTAAAGTTACCTGACCCCTCCCCACACCAACCAGAGAGGTGCTCTGCTAATTCTTTAGTTCTAGGCTTCACCAATAAGTGTCCTGAGTTTACTAAAATCATATTTTCAGAAAAAAGCTGACATTTACCTGCTATTATGTTGTCAAATGAATAGGCACTACTTACTTTGAAAGCCTGTGTTGGTCCATGAGGCCGCCTCAATGTCTACCACATCAGGAATTGGCCTACTGTCATCCTTTGATATATTGTAAATATTTCTTTTTTAATTTGTCATTGATGAGAGAAGACTTGCAGATGCAGTGCCTGGGTAAAGTATTTTGACAAAGAACATGGGAGGAGGAGAGCATTAAACACTTCCTAAAGAAGTAGGAAAGGGATCCCAGGGCAGGGAACACTAAAAGTGATTGGTGGCCTTAGAGCAGAAGCTTCTCAGCATGTGCCTGTGACTCTCAGGGCTTGTGCCATCTTGAATTCATAGGTGAGCATGAGAAATCATGGTTCATTGTTCTCTTTCTCTCTGGCCTATGAAGATATGTGCATTTCTGTATTAAACTGCAAAGGAAGCTGGCCTCCCTCACATGGGACGAGCACTTGTGTATCTCCACAGCTCGTTGAGCCATGGCGTAACTGAGTGGTTGTGTCACTAGGCCCCAGAACTGCCTCCCTGGCCTCCTCTGGCTCATGTAATATGAATCAGCAGCACAATTTATAAAGTACAGTCAGTTCTCCATTGGGTCCAAAGAAAATCCTTCCATTATAACTCTAACTTATAATAGCTCAAAATAATTAAAAAATAATTCCCACAGCCTTAATAAAAACTATTCTTATTATCTTACTGCGGAGGCACTATTTTTGGAGTCCTATTTACCACATCTTCCCATCAATGCCTAACTCTTTAAGAACACACCAGCCCACTGCTCATAAGCATTATGACTGTTAATATGCTTTTGGAAGGTGTTTTCTGGGGAGAGGAGGTGTCTGATGGTTCTTTGTATTGCACAACTGATCCTACTCCTGTGCTCATCTCTGCTCACAACATCCATAATTAACATTTTCTTCTGAACATATATTTCACCTCAGATACACTTGTCATTTTTTTACTAGCATAAGAACTGAAGGACGTCTGTTTTTTCTGCTCCCAAGATCAGTTGAAGCATTGAACTAGGAAACCTAAGGAGTTCTATTAGTCTCCTCAACTGGACCTAAAGGTACTAAGAGTTGATAGAAATTCTAGGTGGATATAGTATTGTATGGCAAATAAAACTTTAAAACAGGATCCGTGAGTAGCCCCTTCTAACTGGATTGCAACACCCAACTCTTACTGTAGTTTTGTTACCATTTGTTACACTTACAAAATATGTTACGTATTTTGCTGATATCCTTGGAATTTTAAGGATTTATTTTGTAATAAATGTCCTTCAAGAGATATGTACATTTGCATTGGAATGAGGAATTCTGTCTAAACTCACTGACATGTGAGTGAAGATTGATTTCCTTTATAAATAATTAGTGGTCATGCAGCATGAGCAGGCTCTGGGGACCCAGACTCAAGACAGGCACAGAGGCTGGGACAAGAGTGGGTGGACCTAAGGTGATGAAGGAGAAGGCTGTCCACAGTCAGCATCCACAGGAGGGCAGAGGAAAGATTTAGCAGGGTCCTTCTAGTGTCCACAGCAAGAGCAGGAGGAGAGATGTTCTGAGGACATGGCTAAGACTTCTACTCTTTGATGTCAGACCCAGGCTTCACTGAGGACTCTGCTGGTTACTTCTGAGGATTATCAGATATGCATGATCAGGATAAACAGAACCATCATGTTTCAGAGTTGACAGACAGGTTAAAGTGCGATCTTCCTCTAATGCCTGACTCATATCAGGACAATGAACGTATAGCAATGGTCCAGCCTCAGCTGTAGCTTACTTCACAGAAAGTAAATGAGTTTTCAGGAAGATTTATCCAATTTGGTTTTAAACAACTCATAATAGTAGTCTTCTCATCTCTTTATTTGACCATATTACTCTATGATTTTCATCCAGAAGTTTTTAGTGTGGCTTTAGAATTTTATCTGATTCATCTGTGGCTCTTCCCATAAGTCAGTTCTGTAATTTATACCACAGGAGAATGTTCTGGATCTGCTTCTTAGCTCAAACACTCTTCCTAAACATCAGTCATTCTTTCTGTGCATTTTAGAATACTAATGAATGCTGCCCAGCACATTCATGGAATCAGTGTCTTTTCTTGTTTCAGCATATTCATGCTCTAACCATTTAAGTGGGATGAAGTCATATATTTTCCATCTTATATTTGAGTAGAACAGTTTATCCATTAGACCTCATCTTTTTCTTATAGTTCAAATATCAAGAACTTCTCCAAATATATTACACCATTCATTCATTCACTTACCATAATATTTATATAGCATCTTTACACTGTTAAGGACTGGGTAGATGACAACAAACAAAACAGAGTGCTTTCCTTCTTGAAGTTTATATTTAAGTTATATATAGAGAGATAATAGAAGATTATTAAACATAACTTTTTGGAATGGTGATGAGAATAAAATAATGTACTGAGCACAAAGCAAGTCTTAGCTTAGAGCAGAAAGGAGGTATTCATCAAATATTAATCCCATTCCAAACCCTTTCTTTTCCTTTAACTTATACACAGTAAAAGTGAGTCACTGAGAAAGGTTAGTTTAATCACTGGAGATTTTTCTCCCAGTGATCTTATTCAACTGTGCTCTGTTTGGAGGATTTCACTATGGTAGGTAGATTTGGAGTCCATTCACGTCCATTACCAATTTGTCCATGTTTAGGTGCTTTTTTCTAAAGGAATACTTACTATCTGAGGAAAGTTGTTGAAATGATTATTATACATGATGGTCTAGCCAGAATGGTGTGTGGGTTGCAGCCTACATGAAACTGTGAGGTGTGTGATAAGATAAAGCAAAGGAGTTCTAATCTATTAGGATACAGGATACAGAGTGAGGTGAGACAAATCAGGTTAGAATAGGAGTAGTTAAGGGTGAGAAAAGGTGATTTCATTTGAAATGGAACAGAATCAGAAGAACCTAGGTGAAGAATAGTGTGGAAAGGAGCTGGATTGAGAGTAACTGAACATGTGCAATTAAAGAACAAAGGCATTTCTTTGTGTCTTTACTCTTGTATGCTTCCTACCCCCAGGGAATATAAATATCACTGCAGCCAGCATTTTGGATGTTCCTGTGTTTCGTGCAACCTGATGCCAATGTTGACAGAGACTCCTTGCTACTCCCGAGGGATTTGTGCTGCTTCTTTAATGCAACTGCTCTTTGTTGACTGCATGGCCCTCCTGTCTGACCTCATATCCACACCTTGCTATTTGGCACATGTATTTTTCTTTGTCCCAAATACTAGAACAATGGAAAGACCTATCTGTATCTGAAGTAGCTCTGGACTGGAGTTCACTGACCATTCTGCTCTGAAATTTTTTATCAGCTTTCTAAACCAGCAGGGTCCTTTTCCCTGGGGAAAGCTGTTGTAGCTAAGAAATGGGGTGTCACATTTTATCTACAAGCTAATGGAACTGAGGAGCCTATGAGTCACTGGGGAGTCCAACTCCTCTTGCAGACATTCTGATGCTCTAAAAGTTGTTGTCTTCCGAGCTGCTGCTTCAGCATCCCCCATCGAGGTTCAGCAAAGGTTACCTCATGCCCAGGGGCCTCTTGACATGTGAGTGTTATGTGCACCGCTGTGGGCAGTTGTGGCTGACAATGATTTATCTTTCTTTTTTCTCTGGCTCTGTCTTGTCAGAGAATCATCTGGGATTGTGGTTAGCAGATACTTGAGAGCTGGGATTCCTACTGTTGGGTTTGCCTATGAATCATTTCTGTCTGTAGGCTCCTAAAGGGTTAGTATGACTGTAGATAAGCTGAACACACACACACACACACACACACACACACACACACACACACACGCGCGCAGAGAGAGAGAGAGAGAGAGAGAGAGAGAGAGAGAGAGAGACTGTATGTGTCTCTGTGTGTGTGTGTGACGTACAGTATATAGTTGGAGTTTTGCAGCCAGACTAGGTTTTTTTTGTGTGGAGAAATGACTATGGTGAAGTAAAGGACTGTCAGGTTCATTCAGGTCAGTCAGCACCTTAGCTTCAGGACCTGCTGCAGCTTTGCAATTTGTAGGCTTTTTTTTTTGTTCACTGAGTCCTAGTTCTGTGTGCAGGGTTCAAATTCTGCCTTTGCTACTTCTCAGAGGACTTGTGTATGCCATTTAAGCTCGCAGAGCCTCAGTTTTCCTCATCTGGAAAACACAAATTCTAACTTCTCAGGGTTCCCACAAGGATTATATGAGCTACCACAATAGTATATAAAATACAGGCCATGCTGACACAATTTTTGCTACATGACAAACTCTGCCTGAGGAAAACAAACACTGAAAAGAAACAGAAGAAGAAATGAAGACAAGAGAACAGTGGCTAAGGAGTATAGCCAGTTTTTCCTTTGAATCTGTGATCTGAGTTCCAAGAGATCCTTAAACTGGAGCAGGCCTATCATGTACGGTAGGAGGACCTAGTGGGCTATCAGGGCTGTGTGGAATGTAAGACCAGCATCTTTGTTTCTTACACAGTACAATATAATATTTTCTATTTCACAATATCTATCATACATTCTAGAACTCATTTACATCTTCAGATTCTCATACCAGAGAAAAGACATGATTTTTATATATCCTAGGTTTTCCATATCTTTCTGTACTTCCATAACAAATCTTTCACCTTTCTTCTCAGGATGGCAAATGGGAACCTAATCATCAAATGTAGAATATGCCTGTGATGATGCCACCTAATGCCACTTAATCCTAAATCATCATTCCTAAAAATGTGATTGGTGATATTCCTTTTCTCTTTCTTTTGGATTCTGGTGATTGAATCTAGGGCTTTCACACTGAGGTACATGCCCATACTTTCTTCTTCTTCATCTTTCTTTCTTTCTTTCTTTTTTTTTTTAATCTTGAGATAAGGTATTGTTAAATCCCTAAATTGTTCAGGTTGGATTATAACTTGTGATCTTCCTGCCTCAGCCTCCCAGAGAGTGCTGAGATCACAGGTGCATATCCAGATTTATAGTCTCAAGAGGAATATAATGCCAGCATATACAAAGGGCTATGTCTGAAAAAATAAAACAGAACAAAACAAAACATTCAAACCAATTTGAGCTTTTCCTCATAATTATTTCCTCACCTGTCATGTCCTCTTCATCTTATTTCTCCAAGTTTTATCTCTCTCTAAGTTAATCTATAAACCCCATCTCTCTGAAGTTCTTTTCTCCACTGATACTGGAACACAGTCCTCTCAAATGCTGAGTTTTAAACAACTTTGAGAGCCAATATGATGACAATGACTGCGTGTCAGCCACTGTACTAGGCTCTGACATGGTCTCTCGATGTCTTTGCTGGTATTCTGAATATTCCTACAACTAGAGGTCACCAGAGCCAGGTTAAATCTTTTAAAAAAAATTATTATTATTATCTTTATTGGTACATTAAATATACACATCATGATTGCACTCCATAATGGGGATTTGTACCAGTATAAGACACAACTTAATTCTCATTTTTTCCCATAACCCTACCCACCCTACCAACCCCCCATATACATAAAACTTGTTTCCTTACTTTTTTGTTACAATCTCAACATAAATCTTGGGGAGCAAGTGGTACCCAAAGTGAGACAGCAATGTAGTGACAAAATCTAGACTGGAACCTAGCTCATTCTAACCATATCTTCTTTCCACAGTTAGTTGTAATTGCCTGCTTTCTAAATATCCACTGAATGGTCAGGCAAGTCCCAATTTGCTCCAAATAGCCAGAGAGCAATGTATGTAAAAGATGACACTGAGAATAATCAGTATTGTTATTCACATGAGGCCCAGTATAACATCTGGTACAGAGGACAAACTCTTTAAAAAGGTGACAAACAGAATGTTACTCCTATGCCATTGTATGTCAGTAACGTTCAACATTCTTTTTATTTTTACAGGTGATTAGAACCAAGAGTTTGTGGTAAGTCTCAGGGGAGACTTTGGACCTGGACTTTTCAGCAGTGCTGAAATGGCTGGGAATTTGGCGATTTTTACCGATGCACTAAATACACTTTGCATAGTGGGAGGAACATGAGTTTTGGAGACCAGACGAAGAATGCTCTGGTTTATATCTGAATGCTCCTCCCCAAAGTCTCATGTGGTCCCAGGTGTCAATGTATTTATTGATTTAGTTTTGCCTTTACCAGGGGGATTCATATTAAAAAAAATCTTACATGCAAGTATTATGATATTATCAGACTACATCAGTTTCCAACGTTAGCTACTAAGGGAGTCCAGCGGTGTGCAATATTGGAGGTCAGCACGGCTTTTTCCTATGCTTCCTCTCTCAGACAACATAGACAGTGACTCAACCCCTAGTGTTAGAGTCTGATGAAATCCAGGTGATTGAAAAAAATCTAATTAATATGGTCTTAATTATGGCAGGTGTAATACCTGCCTCTCAGCATGAGAAGGTAGGTTATTAAGTTAGTGATACTAAATTTCCCAAGGGTGATAAAACCCTTTAATATGAATTAATTTGAAATTTACTGATTTGAGAGAACAGAAATAGGCATATTTGAAAGACTCCAAAGGGGTAAGCAAACATCAATGTATCAGATAATTGTGCAGTCAGTGGGAAATCTAAAGAATAGTGAGTGTCAGGCCCTTCCTGGGTCTGGAAAAGCAGATGGTAGTATTTTTGCTACTATACAATATAGAATGAGTCAGAGAAGACAAATCATAGCTCCTTTTGATCTACCTCCAATTATATACAAATACTTTCATATAGTTACTTTTCTTCCTTTCCATTTCTTTTTTTAAAATTGAAATCTTTATTGGTACATTACATATGCACATCATGATTGCACTCAACAATGAGAATTTGTACCAGTATATGACATAACTTCTCATTTTTTCCCATAGCCCTACCCACCCTACTACCCCCACCACTATATACATAAACTTTGTTTCTTTTCTTTTTGTTATAATCTCATTATCTTTCCCCCTTCACCTTATTTTGCTTTGAGTATTTTCTATTTCACAATATATAGCATACATTTTAGAACTCATTTACATCTTCATTTTCTCATACCAGAGAAAAGATGAGACATCTACATATCTGTGACCTATTTATTTTACTTATGAAGATATCCTCAAGGTATGTCCATTTAAGTATAAATGATCATTTATAAAATATTTATATAAATATAATAAATAATTTATATAAATATAATATAATTTATAAAATTATCATTTTTTATGGCAGAGTAATACACCATTCTGTAGAAGAACCACAGCTTTCTTATCCAGTCTCCAGTTGACGGACATTTGGGTTGTTTCCAAGATGTAGCAATCAAAAATTGAGTTGCTATAAACATGGGTGCACATACATCACTGTGTTATGAGTCTTTTAATTCTTTTGTGTATATACCTAGCAGAGTGATGGCTGGGTCAAATGGGACCTTCAATCCTAGCTTTCTGAGGAACCTCCAAACTGATCTCCACAAGGGTTGTATGAATCTACATTCCCACCAACAGTGGAGAAGGGTTCCTTCTTCTCCGCAGCCTCACCAGCATTTGTTGCTGGCTAATTCTGAAATGACAGCCATTCTTTGTGGAGTGAGATGAAATCTCAGTATTTTCATCTGCATCTCTCAAATGACTAATGATGTTGAGGATTTCTTCATATACTTCTTAGCTGTTACTTCTTCCTCTGAAATGTATCTGTTGATTTCAGATGCACAATTTTGAATTGGGTCTTTAAATTTGGGTGGGCTGATTTTTTAAAGCTCTTTATACATTCTAGATAGTAACCCTTGAGAAACAGCTAGTAAAGATTTTTTCCCACATTGCTGGATGCCTTTTTGCCCTGTTGGTGGTTTCCTTTGCTGTGCAGAAGCTTTTTAAAAGAATGAGGTCCCATTTGCTGATTTCTTTGGCTAATTCTTGTGCTATAGAGGTTTTGTTCAAGAAGTCTTTCCCTAAACCAATGTCTTCAAGAGTTTTACCTAACCTGTTTTGCAAGAGATTTAGAATATCTGTTTTAATAGTTATGTCTCTTATCCACTTTGATTTTAGCTTGGCACATGGTGAAAGAGCTAGGTCTAGTTTTAGTCTTTGGCAAGTTAAAGCCCAGTTTTTCCAGCACTATTTGTTAAAGAGGCTATCTTTCCTCCATTGAGGATTTTTGGCTCCTTTGTCAAAGATAAGGTGGCTCAGTGTATCTGGAGTAGTTTCTGGATATTCTAATCTACTCCATTGATCCTCAGGTCTATTACTTTGCCAGTAGCATTCAGTTTTTGTCACTGTGGCTTTATAGTATAGTTTCAGGTTCAGAGTTGTAATACCCCCCACCATGTCCTTGTTGGTTAGAATTGCTTTTGCTGTTCTAGGTCTTTTGTGGTTCCAGATGAAAGTTTGGATTTTTTTTCTGTAGATCTGTGAAATATGCTGTTAGGATTTCAATCGGGATTTTGTTGAATCTGTATAGTAGTTTGGGGAGTACAGCCATTTTGATGATATTGGTTCTTCCTACCCAAGAGCAAGGTATGTCTTTCCATTTTTTTAAAATTATCTTTATTGGTACATTAAATACACACATCATGATTGGACTCCATAATGGGGATTTGTACCAGTATAAGACACAACTTAATTCTCATTTTTTCCCATAGCTCCACCCACCCTACCACCCCCCATATATATAAAATTTGTTTCCTTACTTTTTTGATATCATCTTCTATCTCCTTTTTCAGAGGGCTATAGTTTTCAGAGTAGAGGTCTTTCACCTTCTTTGTTAGACTGATTTCTAGATATTTTTTGGGGGTGCTATTGTGAAAGGGACTGACTCCCCAATATCTATCTCAGTGGTTCTACTGTTTGTGTATACAAAGGCTATTGATTTTTGAACGTTGACTTTGTATCCAGCTATGCGACTAAATTTGGCGATTAGGTTCATCAGTTTTTTAATTGAATTTTTAGGATCCTCTAGATAGAGTATCATGTCATCAGCAAATAATGA
>PVIR01011999.1:0-45793 GCA_004026965.1 Petromus typicus | reverse complement strand
ATCCTCCTGCCTCTGCCTCCCGAGTGCTGGGATTACAGGCGTGAGCCACCACGCCCGGCACTGTGGTATGTGGTACTGGTTGCTGCTGGGTGTGGGTCTCCACACCCAGTATTGTTATGTGGTTACCAGGGAATCGAACCCGGGTCCTTGCGCTTGCGAGACAGGCGCCGGAACCACTGAGCTAACTCCCCGGCCCTCTTTTTTTTTTTTTTTGAACTTTTTTATTTTTTTCTATTTTGAGACAGGGTCTCGTTTTGTAGTTCAGGCTGGCCCCGGACTCATTGTGTAGCTCAGGCTAGCCTCGAACTCACAGCAGTCCTCCGGCCTCTGCCTCTGCCTCTGCCTCCCAAGTGCTAGGATTGCAGGCGTGTGCCACCATGCCCAGCACTGTGGTATGTGGTTACGGGGGATTGAACTCAGGACCTTGAATTTGCCAGGCAGATGCCAGAACCACTGAGCTCAATCTCTGGCCCTTGTACCATCATTTTTAAAGTATCTAATTGACTTTGGAGAAGGCCTTGCGGTCTCTGGGGCTGATGGCACCCCAGCCCTCTGAGTGGCACAGTACTGGGAGCCGCCAATCGCCCCTGAACCAAGGCGGCCACTGTGGGAACCTTGAGAGCAGGTGTGTGTCACATGACCCCCACACCTCCTGCTGCTGCTGGGTGCTGGGACTGTCCAGAGAATGAACCGATGGACAGGCCCCAGAACCTCAGCGGGTCAACTTCATAGGAGAAATGTTCTGACCTCAGGCTCACAAGGCCCATCTGGTGCTTGGCTAGGAGAGCTAACCCTGTAGACTGTTAGAAGCAGCTGTAGTCAATGAGGGGATTTCTGTTACAGGAGCTGCTGTGACAGGGTTTCCCTGTCCAGGGCTGAGGGCCGTGGGTGGGAGCCTGCAGTGAGGCCACAGCATGGATGGTCTGGGATAGTGTGAAGGGGGGGCCACAACAGTCATTTTTAAAGGACACTAAGCCCGGCATAAAGGTGTATTGCTGTGGTTCCAGCTACCCACGGGGCTGAGGCAGAAGGACTGCTGTGAGTTCAAGGCCAGCATGAACTATATAGTGAGACTTTGTCTCCATACCCAAAATGATAAATAAATAAGGAAATAAAGTTCCCAGGCTGTTCTGATGAGACTGTACAGCCACAGGAGGCTGGCGTGGGTCCTTGGGAACACAGCAGTTCTCTGGCAGGGCTGGTGCGTAGGATGTGATCCTAGGGCTCCTGGCAGCCAGGCTCTACCTGTCTGTGGGATGCTGCTAGGAGAAGCTGGTTGTGATTTCTACTGCACACCCTGGAGGGGCTGCCCAGGCTGCAAGAAGGAGCCATGGGGTGGGCACCTGGACGACAGCCCCTTCCCCCACCCCACCCAGGGAGAGCCAGCCTGAGGTCCGGCTGTGCGGATGGCGACAGGTCCCCATCTCACGCCCTTCTGCTGTGGCAGTGTTAGCTCTGTGAGCCTCTCTCAGACCACGTGGCTCTGGAGCAGAGGCCCTTCCAGGCAGAGCGGCTGGATGCTGCCTGTGAGCCCTTCGTATCGGCCCTCGGTCGCCATTGACTGCTGGAGCTTGAGCTGCTTCTGGTGCCCACGAGTCGGCGCGCTTGCTGCCGACACAGTCTTGCTGGGACAAGTCGCCTGAGGCCCAGAGTGTGGGTGGACATCCTGGCCAGCCGTGGCTCTGTGGGTAGTCCAGGTCACCAGCCTCGCCCCTCTTCTGATGGCGCGAGCACCGTGCTCCCACCGGGAGCTCAGGAGTAGCCCACTCAGGAGCTCACACTCACCCTCCACTGGCGGCCAGTCGCTGTCCTGAGCTCCATAAGAGTCCCGCATTGCAAGGGGCCTGTGGCAATCCTCGTCCCGGGTGGGCTGGCCTGGCCTGACCTAGCAGAGAGGATCAGGGGAGCTCCACATTCTAGCTGCCAGGAGGCAGTGGTGGCACATGCCTACACCTCCACACGGTGGTCACCTTCCACATGGCTTCCTGGGGCCTCTGGGAGTCCAGACAGGTGCCACCTGCCTCTCCAGAGGAGCCTCTCCTTCAGGGTTGCCTGGGGTGCCGTGCCACCATCCAGGGCCCTTATGTGTATCGTGTGGCCCTCGGGTATCAGTGGCCTCACAGTTGAGCGTTACAGGCCCAGCTTCAGGGCTCTGTTGGAAAACCTTTCTCACATGGCTCCTGGGGCCACAGTGGTGCCACTTCCTCTTTCAGGCCCGAGGCAGACAGGAAGTCGGGAAGGCGACTTTTGCTAAATGTCTCTTGGGCTGCTGGCAGCTCTCCACAACTGAGGACTTCTTGGTCCCCAAATGCCTGTGATGGTGAAGCCAGAGGTGATGCTTGAAACCTGGGCCCTGTCAGGGAAACAGAGCCTGGGCCGCCGTCATGGGGAGTGTGGGGGGACAGGGCCACTGTCCTAGGGGAGGACTGTGCTGGCTAGGTGCAGTGGAGCAGAGTGCTGGGGAAACATTGAGCAGCACCTCTGCCCCAATTCTCCACCACGAATGAGTATCTGGCTGAGCCCCCAAGTGTGGCAGCCCCTTAGGCCCTGCCCAGCTCCGCCTGCCCTGCTCTGCCGGTCCTGGTCTCCTAGATGATCAGTTCTTCACAGCAATCTCTGTGGCCTTCTGTGCCCCTCATTCTGCTCAGTACCTTAGGGGTGTAGCAAAGGCCGAGGATTCCGATGACGTGTAACCACTTGCCAGTGGGTGTGCTTGGCCATCTAGCCACAAGGCACGGTTTCCGGGCGACACAGCACAGCGCGCTCCTCCCCCACCTCTCCATCTCATTGCTCCAGATCAGAGAATGAGGCAGAGTGAACACTGCGCTGTGGGCTCTTCCTTCCTCCGTGGTCACGCGAGACTCAGAGAGTGACTGTCCTTGGCGTCAGGTGGTTCCATCAGAAGGTGGGCAGAGGAGCCAGCTGGTCACCAAGGAGAGTGTCCTGAGGTTCCATGAGTACAGACACCTCCGAGGGGCTGAAGCGGGCGGCTTTATGCAAAGTGACCTGCAGGCAGGGCTGGAAAGCCCCTTCAGCCTCAGAGTTGGCTCCGCAGCTCAGAGAGCAACCTCCACACAAAGCGGGACAGCAGTGAGCAGACCAGGAGGCTGCAGGGCCACCAAGGCTACCAGAGCTGTGGCCCGGCCTCTGCACATCCCAGAGAGAGGTCTGGGCCATAGCTCACAGGATGCAGCGGCAGACGTCCACGTGCCAGGGGCTCCTAGGCCTGCAGACCAGACCATGGGCATAAGTGCCTGCCTCAGTCCCCTGGGTGTCACTCGGTCAGATGTGGATGGATGTCTGAGCCCAGGTGGAGTGTCGCCTGGCGAGGGGTCCCTTCTGCACCCTGCAACCCGCTCCGGATCCTGCACACCACCCTGGGGATAGGGCTCTTCACTCGGCCGCACAGGCGGGAGGACAAGGCCCTACTGGACGGGGTTAGCATCTCTCAGAAGGAGGACAAGGTTAAATGTAAGGCTTGTTTCCTGGAAACAATTTCCATATTGCTGCTTTCATGGAATCATTTTCTAAAGTCAATTTTTCTCCATAAAATGTAACTTCTGAATAGAGTGTGGTAGCCATGCTTGAAATCCCAGCACTCCAGGACGTTAAGGCAGGGGAACTGCATGCTCCAGCCGAACCTGGGCAACTCGGCGGAATGCTGCCTCCACTCTGTAAAGTAGGACCGGCACTGCGGCTCGGTGACAAGGCTCTGGGTTTGGCCCCAGCTTCAGAAATGATGATGGTAATAGTTCTAAATGAACCTCTGTGTCCTAGGAGCGGGAGCTGGAGGAGGCCACCTAAGAAGGGACGGTGGAGTGACGTGGCCTCTGTTGTGCCCAGAGCCTCCTACAGCCCGGGTCTTGCAGGACTGGGGCCAGCTGCCCACACAGCCCTCACCAACTGGGTCTGTTCTCATGCCCTGCACCTGGTTGCTCTCTGGTTTGGGAAGAGCCAGGGCCTTGCCCAGACTTGTGGAGAGTGGGTGCATCCTACGCGCTCATCCCTGGCCCGCAGTCGGTCCTGGGACACAAGGACCTGGGTAGAAAGAGGATTCTTGGGACTGCTTCCTCTGCAGCTGGCACTTCAGGCACAGGGGACACGGCATAGGGACCACACCCCATAGCCAGAGGGCCATGCACACTGCTGATGGGATGGAGCCCCTTCCTGGCAGCCTGAAACCACACCCCCTGGAGGGTCCACCCGCTGTACTTCACCCAAAGGCAGGGTGGCTGGAGAGAACATGGAGGTACAGCCCACCTCCCAGCTGGCAAGGGAAGGTAGGGGGCAGTGAGGAAAGGGAAGGGATCTGGCCAGCTCGCGGCTGGACTCTCTGGTCCCTCTGGTCACTTAGAAGAGGCACTTGGGTCTCTGGTCCCAGGCCATGATGCTGTGGGGCTGGCTGGTTTAGAGCCTGCTAACCTGGCCACCGCCCCCAAGGGCCACACAGGTCCAGATACAGAGAGCTGGGAAGCCCCCTCCCAGCACTAGCCACACCCCTGGCTGATGTGGAAAGGAAGGCCCCACGTTCTCGATGTTGAACCCCACGCTCCAGGGCCCTGTCCCTGTTCTCCTGTGTTCCCTCCCCAGGGAAGGGAGGACCACTACCCTCAAAGTGCTAACAACTTCCTGGGGCTCATGAGGAGCTTCTCCTGGAAATGGGGGCTGGAGGGGTGGCTGGGGGGCTCTGGTCCCACTGTAGGGAGCTGGGACAGGAGGGATCCACAGAAGGCCGGCCGTGGGATGGGGGTTCTAGCCAGTGGGCATGTTGGTAGGTGGCCTGACAGCCCCTGGGCTCTGATCCTCCTGGCTGTGGGAGTCCTGGAGTCCAGTGGCTGCTATCTGAAGGGCTGGGCTCGGCAGGACGTAACAACAGCCAGGCTGCCCCCACCCCTTGTCCAGAGCTGGGCACAGTTGCCAGCTCTCCAGGCTGGCAGCTCCCAGGCTTCCCTGTGAGAGACAGTGACGATCTTACTGCTGTGCACCACACGTTTTAATGCTCTCGGGGAGATGCTGGTGGCCCCTCTTCACCCACACCTGCAGCCCACACAAGGCTCCATGGCAGGAACTCAGCCCTCTGCCCACGGCCCACCTGCCAGCTGGCCAGCGCCCCTGTCCTGTCTGGGGTCAGGGTCACAGGTCTCAAGTGCCTGCCAGTTCTGAGGGACTGCAGACCTCGGGGCAACCTGGCAGGGGGCAGAATGCCTATCCACAGTGGGGCCACGGGCCTGCATCTGGGAGCCATGCACCCACTGCAGCTCTTGAGCACAGCCCGGCGCTACCCTGCAGCACAGTTCCAGAACCACTGAGGACAGTGAAATGCTCAGCCGCATGGACACCCGTGGGAGCTTGGGCCGTGGCCGCACAGGCTGTCTCTGGTATACTGGAGTCTCTGAAGAGGCTGGTGGGCTGAGTACAGGCTTTCATGATGACTGTGGGGGCCTGGGCACAGCGGTGCAGGCCAAGGGCCCCTGAGGCTGGCTGGATACCTCAGCGCCCCTCAGTCCCCTGTGGGGACTCGGGTAGGAACTGGAACTGCTTTCAATCCTCAAACCACATTCTGCTTCCTAGAGTAGCTGCATCTCTGTCGTGTGCAGAGCCAGCTCCAGGGCAACCGGAGCATGATCGGTGCACCATGACTTTCTTCGGAGAAAAGTCCACTCAGCTTCTGAGCAGCATAAGTCAGGTCCACTTTTCCTCTTGCTGAAGATCGCAGAGGAGAGGGAAGCTCTCAGGGTCTCCCAACGCCTGTGATGTGGACCGTTTCCCATGTCAGTATAGCGCAGACACAGGTGTATATGTTTGTACCCAGGAGCTCCCAGGACCAAAGGGCAGCAGGGAGCCCTCAACTGGTCGCCTGCAGACAGCACAGAGGTCGTCCTGTTCTCTTGGTGAACCCAGCATCCTTTGTCCGAGACTGCACTGGTCATACTGGGCTAAGTGTGGACAGAGCCTGGTGCCAAGTCCAGGTGCCCTGGGCATCTGTGCCCAAGGCAGCCATCTCTTGGGTGCTACAGTCCCAGCTGCTGCCACACTTAGCAGGCTTCTCTGCGGCAGAGGCAGACCAGGCACATCCCCCTGGGGCAGCCCCTGGCCCCTGCAAAGCTCACAGCTCCTGGCGTCACACGGCACACACGGGCCCACACCTCATTGTCCCTGGTGCCACTTGGGGGGGGGGTCCATTCTCAAGCTGTGTCTGATGTCCACGGGGCAGCACCTCATAGGTGCCCGGCCATGTCCTAGGCAGTGAGTTCCTTTCAGGCGTGGTCTCCGAAGAGAAGAAAAAAGAGGAGAATGTGAAATGCTGGTGCCTCCTCTACTCTTCTTCTTATATCACTTTATGGGCACACCCTGGGCAAGCGCCACACTGAGCCGCCCCCCCTTCACTCTCACCGAGGCCTAGAGAGGAGGGACTCGGTCTGGTAAGAGAGTTGCCCACAAGGTGCACATGGGAAGTGCCAGGTGTCAGGTGTCCACAGGAAGTACTGCGCTCATCACTGGCTTCATCAGAGTTTAAGGCCAATAATGCAAGTTTTCTGACCACTTAAAAGGGGGTCAGCAGGGCTGGGGATATAGCTCAGTGGTGCCATGCCTGGCAAGTGAAAGGTCCTGAATTTGATTCCTGATACCAAAAAAGGGCAGCAGTCACACCTGCGCCCTAGGTAAACTCACCTGTGAGCTCCTGCCCCTGGATCACAGCCTGGGCACCTGTGGGGCCAACCAGAGAGAGTCAGAGCTAAGCAGAGGTGAAGCAGGTGCTCTGGAGGCCTTCAGGTCCCCCACCAACAGCAGCCCAGGGAAGTGTGCAGTAACCCCATGTGAGAGCCTTATGGCGCCATGTACCTGGCTCAGGCTTCCGTAGCCTGGCTAGAGTGGCCAGGCAAAGTGGGCAGTACGAAATATTCCTGGGATAGCTGGCGCTGGCCACGCACTAGAGCTTATCGGCAGCATGTGAGAACAGAGAAGGGACTTCCTGGCCTCCATCCTGCAGCCACTGAGTTCCCCATGACCCTGCTCTCTTGGGTGCCACGAGGGAGCACAGCCAATGGCCCAAGTTCAGGGCTTTCTCATCCTCCCCAGAGATCCCTCTGTGACGTCACAGCCTCTCCTCAGCCAGCTTCCTCAGACTCGGAATCCACTGCCCCCAAATGGAGAGTGTGCACTTCCCACTCCACCCTTCGGCTCCACTGCATCTGGAACTCAGGGCCTGCAGGATGTCTGGGCTGTGAACTGGTTCCCTGGGGGTTTTGGCTGCTGACACAAGTATTAGCATTTTCTCTTCAAGCCTCAGGTGGAATCCACAGATTGCTGAGTGGAACACTCCCACCAACACAGGAAGTGTGACAGAACTGTCTCGCACATACCTGTGCACACCTGTCCAGTACGCACCTGTGTACCTTCTGTGATGACATTTGGCGCAGATTAGGGCCACGGCCACTGTGACCACCACAACAGCAAGGATGCTGAAGAGGGCCCTGTTGCTGTCCCTGGGGGGCAGGTCTGGGGTCTCTGTGATCCGGTCTGTGTTTCCCCCGGTGGAAGGCTCTGTGAGGAAGAGGAGGGTGAGGCTGGAGGGTCCCACAGGGCAGCATCTCCCCTACAGACCCGTGCTGACAGCCTGCTCTGATCAGAGGGTGCCAGGCTGCTGGGAGACGCAGAAACCCAGTCCTGATTTGAGAGTACAAGGGCAGAGGTGCCATGGAGATGCAGGTTCTCTTGTCACATGGGGTGGCATGCCGTGCCCTGGCAGAGGGACCCTGTGCCCAGTCCTCTGCTCAGTCACAGGCATCTCCCCGGCCTTGTCTGGGGTGTGGCCACTGTCCCACTGTCTGTTGCTGGCCACAGTCTCTGAGGACCCTCCAGGCTCTCCCCTTCCCCAGTGGTCAGCAGGAAGGCCAGGTCCTCCTGCCTTGAGTCTTACTCCGTGTTGCACAGGTGATCCAGCAGCTATGTCCTGGGCATCTCTGTGATGCCCACATGACTGGACACAGCATCTTCCACAGTGCGTTGTGTCACTGGGAGCTTTAAACACTGTCCTAGCAGGCATGGTGGTGCACGCCTGTAATCTCAGCGCTCAGGAAGCAGAGGCAGGAGGATCGCCATGAGTTTGAGGGCAGCCCAAACTACATAGAGAGACTTTGACTCAAAAAATAAAACAAAACCAAAAAAAACCCCACTGTCCTGGAGCCAGCCACCAGCCCAGAAGATCTGACCTCGAGGTTGGGAATGACCAGACATTAGACTCTGTAGTCTGGGCAGACTCTTCTAGGGGTGTGTGTGTGTGTGTGTGTGCCTCGCCTTGTCCACACAGGTGCAGGGGTCATGAACATGAAGTTATGAGGCTGCATCTCGATTTTAGCAGGAGAGTCCAGGCACGCAGCAGCATCCCCTGCCTATGTGTCTGTGCCTGGCACCTGGCCTGAGGGTCACACGCTGGATCCACACCTGGTACTGTTTCTGCAGCTGGGTCAAAGGGCAAAGACCCCATCCTGCCCCTACCTCCTGTCTCCTGCCCCAGGCCAGACAGTCCAACAGCACCCGCCCTGGCCCTCTGCTTCCTGAATCTGTGGCTTCTGAAATGCTACCCAGTGAGCATGGCGGAGACTGAGTCACCACATGCCTGGGCCCTTGAGGCTGTGCCTGCCCAAGCCTGACACCAGAGAAGCTCAGCCTCTGCCCGCCCTGCAGGGCCTACCTGCAGGGCCACTGCTGGTGAGGTTCTGCTGCAGGAGCGCGTTCTCTACACAGCAGCCCACACTCACGCCAGGTGCCCGGGGAACCGTGAGCACGCTGACCACGTCATACAGGCCCCGTGCGTTCAAGGACACCGTGTCGTTGTGCAGTGCCCGGTCCAGCAGGCTGCCGTCAGTCTTGTTGATCCAGTACACATTGGGCTGCGGATAGCCATCGGTGGACGTGCAAGTGAAAGTGAGCCACTGGTCACGAGGGGGGCCACTGGGTGTGCTGGCCACGAGCTTGTCGACCACGGGCATGCTGAAGTTAGCTGTGGGGAAGGCAGGCAGTGAGCGAGGCTGGGGTCCTGGGGTGCATGTCCCCGGCAGGCTGAGAGCAGCGGCTGCAGTGCCCACCCTAGCAGGGCTTGGCCACCCTTGCAGCTGCCCCAATAGGGGGTGCTGCTGAGCCACAGGCGGTCAAGCTCCAGGCCCTGTTCTGGGCCTCGCTCCTCTAAGAAGGCACAGCTGTCACCTGTCAAACTGCACCCTGAGTTCCTGGGTTGCTTCTGAGTTTTCCCTCGATTCTGATCTCATTTAGTCCTTTAGAGGCACTCTCCTAGCTCATTTTTTTAAATATTTGTAATTAAAATTTTTAAGATTTACTTTTATTGGGACTGGGGATTTAGCTCAGTGGTTCCGGGGCCTGCCTTGCAAAAGCACAAGGTCCTGGGTTCAATCCCTGGTAACCACATACAACAATGTACAACAATGCCAGACATGGTGACTCGTACCTGTAATCCTAGCATTTGGGAGGCAGAAGCAGGAGGGTTGCTGTGAGTTCAAGGCTCACCTGGGCTACATAGTGAACTCAGGACCAGCCTGAACTACAAAGTGAGACCTTGTCTCCAAAAAAAAAAAAAAAAAGACTTACTTTTATTAATTGGTAAATGGACGTAACACATCTTAATTCTTGCTTCCCCTCAATTTGTTTTAGACAGACCTCCTGAGTATTGGATGACAGATACGTGTTACTACACCTGGCTCTAACTCATTTTTTAAAATCCAGTTTGAGTTTCAGAGTTCAAGTCAAAGGCAGCAAGACTGGGGGTCTTGGGGAGCCAGACAGAGTCCCAGAACCAGAAGCCCTCACCATGGTGAGGAGGAAGCTAACCCTGAGCCCTGTTAGTTTTGGTTGGAGGGCTCCGTACGCACACTCTTCAGGGCAGGCCAGATGAGGCCTGCGTCCATCCTGGCCTTACCTGCCACGTGTAACGTGACCACAGCTGTCAGATCCTGTCTCATGTGCAGTGACTTCCTGAACACCAGGCATGTGAACTTCTGCGCGTCTTGCGGAGTGACATTCCGCAGGTGCAGCGAGAAGTCGCCCTGCTTCATTCTGTCTGGCAGCAGGTAGGCCCGGCCCTGGTAGCGGCTGTCGGCTTGTCCCGAGGAGTTGTTCCTGGGGATGTGGTATGTCACCGTCACGTCCACGTTTGTGTGGGATTCGCGGATTTGCCAGTAGACATACACATCGTCCAGGTCAACAGGGTCTCTCTTGGCATACATACAGCTCAGCAGGCAGTCGCTGCCCACCTTTGCTCTGACTTCCATTTCTTGAACCACTGCAAGGATTCAAAGAGGAGACGTTTATCTTCCCAGGCAAGTCGTGGCCTGTGGAGGCACCAGGCTTTGGGGTTACAAGACTCCAACGCATATGCCGGGAATGGGGCCACACCCCTGTCATCTCAGGGAAGGCTGAGGCAGGAAGATCACTGTGAGTCTGTGGCCAGCCTGGACTACACAATGAGTTCAATGCCAGGCTGAATTATATAATAAGAGCCTGCCACAAACAAACACACAAACAAACAGAAAGATTCAAACACAATTCCAAGTCATGGAAGCAGAGAGGGGTCTGTTAGCAGGACACACAGGGGAGAGCTGGGGACTGTGCCGCACCCCAGCCCAGCTGAGGAGGCACTCCAGGCCCTCTGCATCACTTCCGCTACTTCTCGAGTGTCTCCAATTAATGCAAAATATAAAAGCCTTAAAACCACAGGCAGGGAAGGAGATCAGCCTCTCAGCCACGCTGATGGTGCTGGCAGGGCACTGGAGAGGAAAGGTCACGACCACACAGGTGCCTCTACCTCCAGGAAGGAGGGTGGGTCCAGCACCAGCCCTCAGCTTCCTGCGCAGGGTGCATCCTGCTTCTTGGCTCCTCCCCAATAGCGGCTGTGGACCAAGAGGAAGGCCCTGGCCAGGCCAGAGGGATGACATCCACCCAGCCCAAGTGTGATGTGAAGGAGGTAAGAGGGGTCAGGATCACGTTCACCTCCACAAGCTCTAGTCCTGCCCGTAGACCTGGTCTAAGGGCCCCGCACCCCAGGCTTACCAGCTTGCAGGCCGCTGAGCAGCAGCAGGAGCAGGCCAGGGCTGGAGCAAACAGAAGAGCAGGTGAGTCAGGCGGGCAGCAGCGGGGCTGTCAGCTTCCTCTGGGGGCTGAGCAGGAAGTGCTAATGCCTGCTCAGAAGTGGACTGGAGACTCTCGGCCCCACACAAACCCGGGAAAAGCAGTGATGATAATGTGACCCCCTGGTGGCCTTGGCTCACATGGGGACAGATTCCAAGACACTCTGAAGTCCTGGCAAACAGCTTTCCCAGCCTGCACGGCGGGTCCCAGCCCAGCCCCAGCGGGAAGCAGAGCCAGCTCTCAGGTTCAGGGCTGTGTAAGCCTCTCCCATGATGCCAGCTCTGCTGGGGCCAGGGCCTCCCTGTGTGCCAGGGCCTCCTCAGGGCAGCTGGGGCTTCCTGGGCCCAGCCTGCTCTGGGCTCTTGCAGAGAAACCAGTGTGCCCCTCTGGGTGCTGCTTGCCCGGGGCCCCGAGCTGCCCTGTCTGAGTGTGAGGTTCCTTCCAGCCCAGCGCCAGTCCATGGCCCCAGTCAGCCAGTAGAGGTGCAGCAGGGTGGAGTAAATAACTGCCAGGGGGACCCAGTGTCTACCCCCACTCCACCAAGGGCACCAGCTTCACCCCCATATTTCTAACAAGGCTGAGGGGAGACTATGTGGGACACCTGGAGACAGAGGAGCTCCCCAGTGCAGTGTGAAGGGCACAGGGCGCCACCCTACAACACACCCTAAAAGGGGTGGGTACACTGGTGAGAAATCACAATTGTCACCCCTCTTGGGGGCTTTCCTCCAGCAGCACCCCCATCTCCAGCTTCGATCCACTGAGGCAGAGGGCATGGGGGGTGGAGGTCCCCATGGTGTGGGGACAAGCAGTGCCACCGGAGGGTGGGCACCACGGGCCTAAAGGCATCTC
This sequence comes from Petromus typicus, assembly GCA_004026965.1. Classification (NCBI taxonomy): domain Eukaryota; kingdom Metazoa; phylum Chordata; class Mammalia; order Rodentia; family Petromuridae; genus Petromus; species Petromus typicus. Next base: position 33,802 of record PVIR01011999.1, on the reverse strand, counting down.
AGTGTAGTCACATCCTTCCTTTTTCTGGGAAATCAGCCGGCCCGAGGGAAGGCAAGCAGCCAGTGCCCCGCCGCTGGGTGCCGCCTCCTCTCTCCGCGGACACCTCCCGCTCGACCCGCCCGTGTCCACACCGCCACAGGTGACCACGCCTGGGAGCGGGGGGGGGGGGGGGACCGCCCCTCCCCGCCCGCGAGTGACACGGGGCTCACGGGCGTCCGCAGCCGCCTCGGCTCACCTTCGCAGCGGCATGGCGCGGGGATCTGGAGCTGGGAGACCTCGGAGCAGGGAGACCGTGGGAGCGAGGAACTCGGAACCCAGAGACTTCAGAGCCTGGGAGACTTCGGAGTCCGCAAATTTCGGAACTGAGAGAACTCGGAGCCCGAGACCTCTGAGCCAGGAGACGGGATCTCAGACCTCGGAGCCGGGAGACCTTGGAGGTGGGGAGACTGCACAGTCCGAAGATTTCTGAACCAGGAGATCTCGGAGTCGTAGACCTCGGAGCGGGGAGACCTCAGGCGTGGAGAACTCGAGCCTGGAGACCTCAGAGCCAGGAAGCTTCGGGGAACTCAGACCTCGGAGCGCAGAGACCTCGGAGGCGGACGACGCCGGCGCGGGACCGAGCCGGGAGCGACTGCACAGCGCGGGTGCCCGGAGCTCTGTGCCTCAGCCACCAGAAACCGGGGCGCGCCCCGCCCACCCACGGAGACTTCGGGGCGGGGACAGCGCGGGCGGAAGGTGCCGGCCCAGAAGAAGGGGGGCCTGTGGGCGGGAGCCTGTGGCCCGGACCCAGGTCCGGCCCGGAGTCAGTGCCTCTGTAGGGGGCGCGGGCGCTGTGCTCTCCACTGTCTGAAGGCCCCGCGGCTCTGCCCGGTCTCCCCGAGAGTGCGTAAGGTCACCAGGCCAGAGCCCGAGGCCAACGCCGGGCAGATGTCCGGGCACTGCCAGGAATGGGTGAGGGAATGCCGTAGAGAGCCCCTCTCGGCCTCTGCCGTCCGCTAAGACCTCTGAGGGTTCTGAGGTACACAGGACACTTGCTCAGGAAAGGCTGAAAACAGAACGGGCAGCCACAACACCCTACCCCGACCTCTACTTACTCTCTTCCTGCCCTCCCCTCCCACTCCCGGTTGTACCCATGCTTGTACTCTGAGTGGTTCCCCAGCACCCACTGTGGGAAAGGCTGTGGCCAGGCCTGGTCAACCCCCATTTCTCCCTTCTCACCCCGCCCAGCTGGCTCTGCTCCAGGTGCAGCCTGTGTCCTAGGGTGCAGGTCAGGGATGCATTCTGATGCCATGCCACCCTATGGACTGCAGCCTAGACTGACCTGGCACAAGGGGCCCTGGCCAGGCAGAGGACCTGACCCCAGGCCCCTTTGGGAGGTCGCCTCAGGCACGGTTTCGTGTGCACCTGGCAGGCTGGGTCCCCACAAGCTGTCTGGGTAAAGGCTTCACCAAGACAGAAACAGCCAGCTCAGGGGCATGGTCAGCAGAGCAGGTCCGGGCCCTCTGGAGCAGCTCGGCGATTCATTGAGACTTGTTTGAAGTTAAAATCAGAACAAAGCTAAACTTGGGCTGTAATCTGGGGTGAGGGACCTGGGTTTAATCTCCATGCTACCAAAAGTGGGGGGGAAATCTCCTGAGAGTTAATGTTGCTGAGGCCAGAGCGGGGAGGCAGCACAGCGCAGAGATGAGTTCAGGTGAGGACAGAGCTGCGGGGCGGGAGAGGACTGCAGGGCAGGCCAGAGGCCAGTGACAGCCAGCTCCAGCCATGGTGGGAGAGGAGAGTGTCCTGGCCCTTAGGTGCAGCCCACAGGACAGCAGAATTTACCCACAGTGTAGGTGTGGGCAGAAATCACCTGATGGGGAGCCCAGAGCCTGCTGCATGCCCCTTGCTCTCTGATGCCTGGCCCAAGCCCTGGGGCAAGAGGGTAGGTGGTGCTGGTGGCCGCAGGCCCTCTCACTGGCTGGCAGTAGCTGGCCTAGGACTGAGCCCGGGGAGCTGGTTGGCTGGGGATAGTGCTACCCCACACCTCCTGGCAGGTGCAGCCTGGAGCCCCAACCCAGGGGCTGGTGTGGTGGGCTGTGGGCAGGGCCAGGCAAGGCTCAGCACTGCTCTGCACCCACATCCCTATCTGTGGAATGGGGTCAGGCTCAGGCCTTCCTGGTGGGCCTGTCACACTGTGACCGAGCTGCTGCATTGGTACCCACAGGTGATGCTAACCACACTGGCACAGTGGGTGCCAACACCCTGGATTTAGGCCCATGAAGACTCAGGACCTTTGTTGGGGGCTCCCGTGGCTGAGGGAAGTCTGGCTCCCCAAACATGGTGTTTTCTGAGGTGCCTAGGATGGCTTGGTGGCAGGGCATGAGAAGAGAGGGCTGTGGGACTGGGCACCAGCTCACGGCTCAGTGAGGGGGGACACTGTCGTGTGCCCCCATGCCTGACCCTTCCAGTAGCTGCACCTGCACCTCAGCCCAAAAGACCTGGCAGCTTCACACAGAGCAGCCTGCCGGGACGGCCCAGAACGTGTCCCCTTGTCAACCGTGACAGGGGTGTCCTTGCCTTTACAGGGGCCGTTTACAGATCGTTCAGTGCTAGTGCTGGCCCCAGGTGCCCAGGTCCCTGGAGGTGCCCAGGACAGCCTGAGCCTTTCCTCTGAGGGTGGCCCCGACTCACAGGGAAGAAGCTCTGTGAGACTGTGCAGAAGCCATTCTGGCCAGTGCCCCCGAGGGCACTGAACTGCCAGGGCTGCTGGGGACCCTGCTCCAAGTAGCATCCTGCCTGCCCATCAGGAGGCCCTAGTGCCACATGCCCTGTGGCCTCGGCTGGCTTTGCTGTTTGCAGAGGGTGAGATTTGTCCTCCAGGCCAGTTGGGTGTTGTGTGCAGGGGTGATGGTATGAGGGGTCTCAGCATCAGTGGGGTTGCTGTGTGGAGGACCCAGGGATGTGCTAGCCACTGCACCCCAGAACAAAACACCAAGACACCCCACAGCACCCTAAAATGTGTATTTAACTCCTCCAGGGGAACATGGAAACTCCTCCACAATAAAGTCCCATCTGTTACCCGAGGAGTTGGGGTGGAGGCCCGTGGTGGGTCTGTAGTCCCTGGAAAGACCCAAAGCCAATCACCAGGACAAAAGCACCTGCAGAGGGAGGGGACAACGGGAGGACAGCTGTCTCTGTTCTAGGTGAGTCTCCCTTTTTCAGTGTAAACTCACTTATAAGGGGGAAGTGAATTCTGAGAAAAACACGAGAAATATTCCCTCAGTGGGAGAAAGCAGTTCTTCACGAGAGTGGCGGAGGGCTGGGTGCTGAGCTCTGGGCTCCGTGCGACCTGGGCCAGCAGGGACGCTTCCTCCTCAGGGTCCAGGGCTTTGTGCCGGCTGCCAAGGGGGGACTAGCGTTACAGGGTCCCGGCCACACACCTCAGAGTGGGGGTGTAGGTGGGCTCCCGGTGAAGCACAAGCAGCCTCTGCAGCACCTCCCACCAGCCTCATGGTCCCCTGAGGTGTAGCAAGGCCCCCAGTGGTGTTTGGAGGTCTCTCGGAAGCAGCTGCCCAAGCCTCAGCATGGCAATTTCTATTTCCTTTCATGATGAAGCCGGGCACCCCAGCTTGGGGTCCAGGGAGCCCAGGCCTCAGATGCCTCAGGGCTCTGAGCCAGCAGATGTGGCAGCAGGGCCCTTGGGGTCTGGGCCAAGTCCCAGGAGGGACAGTTGTGGGCTGAGTGCCAGGCCACCCCAGCCACACAGTCACTTATGAAGTGAGCTCTCCTGTCTCACTGACCCACAGCTGCAGTGGGCAGAGTGGGCCTGAACACTGGGGTAGCCACCCCAGCCTCCTATTGCCTCTTGTCCTCCCAGCTGGGCCCAGAGCCCACAGGGCACCATGGCAGGGGTCCACAGGCACCTCAGGAAGGACAGAAGTTTGAGGAAGCTCAACAGTCCGGGGCTGGCAGGGGGCACGCTGCATCTGGCAGACACAGGCTAAGGACTGTGCCAGAGCCAAGTCCCAGGGGCTTGGCCCTGGGGGAACAGGGTCGCATCTTCCAGAGACTTAGCTCAGAAAGTGCAGCCCTGCTAGGCGTCCGGCGTGTGTGTGGGTGAGAGCAGGACTGCGTGGAGCTGCCATTACTGGGAGGCAACAGCTGTCACTGTCCAGGACTAAGGTGAGACCCCAGAGCCCCAGGGAGCCGAGCGGGTGCGGCCTGTCCAGCGGCCCCATGGCCCAGTCAGGGCCCCTGCGGCATAGTACCTCTTCACAGCGGGGATGTTGCTCCACACGCGCACAGCGCCATGCAGGACCCGGCCACGGATGTCCTGGAGAGTTGAGGGCTCCACCTGTAGGAAAGGCTATGTCAGGCTATGTCATTAGCTGGGCAGCCCTGCCCTGGCCTGGACCCTGGCCCTGTGGCCAGCTCGCCTTGCCTTGGCACTCTCGGGCCTCTCCCGATAGCAAAGATGACTTGCTGCCCACATGTCCATGGGTAAATGTGACCCCACCCACTACGCCGCCAGGAGCTGACCCCACGGCAGGGAGTGGTCTCCCCAGGCTGGAGGCTCAGTCTTCATCGGGGGCAGGGCCCCAGGGAGCCAGGTGCTGCTCCACATGTGTGCCTGTGTGGCAGGCTCAGTGGTGGAGCTCAGGGAGATCCCTGAGCACTTTTCCAGGAGCAGCTTCTGAGGGAGCAGTTTTAGGGGTTGAGATTTCCTAAGAAAAAGGGAACTACAGACAAGTAAAAAGCAAGACAGCCACGAAGCCATTTTGCTCAGGGCTGTAAAAGGATATTTAATACATAACCTAGGAAAACTGACCCAGAAGAGCGAAAGCTCTATGATCACTTTCCACAGATGCTAGCAGAGCACCAGGGGCAGCAGGGGGTGGTGGTGTCAGGCTCCATCTGCCAATTTCTAAACTACAGTTAGCAGATAAAAACACTGCAGCTCAGCAGGACATGCCTCTTCCCAGCCCTGCAGGCCACTATCCCAGCAGACGAGCAGAACAAGAGGTGAGAGAGAGGCAGGACTGCAGAGACCCAGAATGCAGCCGTCCTGTCCCGGACCCCCTGGCCTGCTCAGGGCCTACTCCACCTGCCTCATCCATGACTCATGCACATTTATGAAGCAAGTTCAGCGAATAGAGCAAAGTGACGACTTGCCCACAATTCAAGAGACTGCACATGCAGCCCTTCTGTGCCTGGCAGCACCAAGAATCCCACGTGGAATCCGGTTCATGGTGCTTAGTGACACAGGAGGAGTGACAGCCACATGAAACTGTGCATGCCTGCAATCCCAGCACTCTAGGCAGCTGAGGCAGGAGGACTGTAAGTTTGAATCCAGCTTGGGTAACGTAGTGCCTGAGCCAGACCCTGTCTCAAAAAAATAAAAGGGCTGGGATGCAGCCCAGGGCATGGATTTTCCCATGAACCCAAGGATGACTGTTGTGAAATATATTTGCATATGGTATCCTATTAACAAATTTAGACAGGAAATTACCCAATCATCCTCATAGACATTAAAAAGAACCTTGAACAAAATCCAGCAGCTACTGTTGATGAAAAACTCGAAGCCACGGTGGTGGGGACTTGCTGAATCCAGAGCAAAAGGCACCTGCCACTGCACTGACCTCAATCCTCAGGCCGGGCATACCCTTGACACAGGCGTGATAGGGCAGGGAAGTGATGGTCACTGTCTAACAGTGACCCTGACCAAGTACACAGAAAACCTCGCTGGCAACCACTGCGGTCAGTGAAGGAAGCAGGAAGGTAGCAGGAGCCACGTGAATGTAGGGAACCAGGGAGCAAGCCGAGCTGGCAGACGGCTGTGTCAAGGGTCGCTTGCCCAGGAGGAGGGCGAGGGCTGCTGAGAGCACAGGCCAGGGCCAGACCAGGGACAGCATGGAGAGGCCGTGATGGTAGCACAGAGCTGGACTCCGCTTCACCCCAGGACCTGGCAGCAGCAGGGAGCTGGAGCGGAGTTGGGGGCCTATACCACCCCCAGGGTATGAGCTGGGGTGCCTCCAGGAGCAGCAAGCTCCCCTCCCTGCTCTCAGTTTGCTTCTGATCTCCCTAGTGAACTCCCTACACCAACAGGTGCCACCCTCCCCGGAGCCTCCACCCAGGGCAGATTGGCTGCTGCGCAAGCTGTAGGCTGCATGAAGGCTGACTCTGTGTGTGTGTGTGTTTGTGTGTGTGTGTGTGTGTGTGTGTGTGTGTGTGTGTACGTGCATGTGGTGTGGTGTTGGCATTGTGACTGGGGGCCATGACCACGGGGTTGTTCCCCGAGGATGCAGCCTTTCAAGCCACTGCTGTCTGAGAAGCGGAGGCCCCAGGGACCAGCAGCACCAGCCTGGGTCATCCTGAGCCCTTCCAGCCTGTGCCCACCTGCCCCCACCCAATGGCACCTCAAGGAAGCGGGAGGCGGTGGCCTGGTCATCGCTGGTCAGCAGCAGGTTGTCCACAAACATCCAGAAGAACGGCTGTGGGCTGCTCGGCGAGGGCCGCGCGTACTGCAGCAGCCGGTGGAATTGGAACAGGAACCAGCCTGCGGCGGGGTGCACAGCGCTGCAGCGGGCGTGTCGGGCACCCGTGCTCACAGGGGCTATGTGGGGCAGGGCCTGCCTGGCAGTGCTGCCATGAGCCACGTGGGCACAGGGGCATCTAGCAGGGCAGGGACAGTCACGTGGATGCCAAGGGGCCTGTGGTTCCATGGGCACCAGCTGATGCCAGAATGCCCACACACAGGCAAGTGTGGGGACAGCTGGCCAGGGCTGTGTCATGGACACAGTGGGCAGAGGAGTAGCAGTATGGGCCCACCTGTGGCCCCACCCACATCTTACCAGGAGAGTGGTCATGGGCATGCCCTGGAGCAGGTGTCGAGCCATACACGAGGTCGAATGGGCCCCATTCTACCACCTGTGAGACATGGGCACTCGGTATGGTGTCCTCACATTAGGGGGGCGCTGTCCCCAAGAGCCCAGGGCAATCTGCCTATGCTGGGTCAGCACCAGTGCACCTGGACCCCAGCCGGGAAGCCCAGTGCGGGGCAGAACACATCAGGCCACTGGGCACTGTCTCCAGGGAGCAGCGAGAGAAAGGTCCTTCGGGCAGGAGGGTGACTGGCATTACTGACAGTTGGCCAGGTCCAGACCAGCACCTTCCTCCCCAAGACTCCCATGGGCTCAGCCCCTCAGTAGGCAGTGCCCACCAGAGGCAGCCAGAATGAGCTGCTGAGATTTCAAGGTGGAACTCAGGCTCTGGGCGGAGGGTGGCGCCGGGCACAGGCAGTACCCCAGCAACTGAAGACCCTGCAGTGCCTCGGACCCCTGGCTGTGTCCATCCCACCCGCCCCACCTCTGAGCCAGTCACTCACATCTCTCCGCCGGACCTCAGTGACGTCCTTCAAGTGCCGAAGCTTCCCCGTCTCCGACCCAGTGTCCAGAAAGCCCAAGCTCATCAGCTCTGCAGGGGACATGGGAAGCACAGCCGCTGTGTGGACTTAGCCATAGGCATCTAGTGGGCCAGGGCCGTCCTGTGGTCAGTGAGTGAGTGAGCTGTGCCCCAAAGGGCAGGGGGGAAGGGGGAGGTGGAGCTGGCCGCCCTGAGGTGACGCTGGGTGCAGGAGGCCACATGGGCAGGGTCAGCACTGAGGGAGGCACTGAGGGAGGCTGAGCGGGTGCAAGTTAGAGCCCTGCCCCGCTGGAGGCTGTGGTAGGTGAAACCTTGTCTTGGATGGGAAGAGGTGGTTCACCCATTACTGCACAAAACAAAGGGGCAGTGACAACCAAAACCCAAGCACCAGCAAACGTCCGCAAGTCCTGAAGGTGCAGCCTGCTGTCGTGTGGCATCACCCGCCTGGCAGTGACCCCGTGTGGACAGCCAGGCCCTGTGGTGTCACAGGCCCCATCCCTAACGTGGGTTATACACACAGCCCTGCAGGGTGGGAGCTGGCCAGGGGCTGCGCCGAGCCTCACTATGGACGCCACGTCCAGCTCTCTGCCCGGCAGAATGGCCCTGTCACTGGGCTCACCTGGCCGAATGTTTCCAAAGAGGGACAGCACCCGCAGTGGCTCTCTCTTCCACACAGGCACTGTTTTGTACATCTCAAGTGGACTTTTCTATGAAGAGAAAGGATCCAATGTGATGACATGTTCCAGTCATCCCAGCACACAGGAGACTGAGGCAGGAAGATCTCTGAGAGTTCAAGGCCATCCTGGGCTACCTAGTGAGTTCTATCTCAAAACGAGATAAAACAAAACAGCTACTCTTTGACATGAAATCCTGTGCAGTGTGGAACTTGGGGGTCTCCCTCTGACTGATGGAGGTCCACCCCCGGCAAAAAGCTCTGGAGGTGGAGTGAGCCTGCTATTCGGAAATTGACTGCACCCAGACAGCATACAGGAGAGAGCTAGTGGCTATGTGCTGGTCAGGTGGACACAGCACCAACTCTGTGGAACCCGCCTCTAGCTGGGCAACGCCAAGACCTTCAGAGAAGAGTGTCAACAGTGCAGTACCACATCTGAATCCCAGCACCTGGGAGGCTGAGGCAGGTGGGTTGCTGGAAGCCGGACACCAGCCTAGCCACACAGAAGGACCCTGATCGCTGCTAAATGGAGTGGGGAGCAGCTGTCCAGGGGCTTCCCCCCTCATCAGGGAGATGGGAAGAGCCTTGGCTCATCCTGCAGTGGGAAGACAAGGAAGACACGCTCTTACCGCCTCCACATCATGGAAGGCCTTCAGCTGGCTCCGCCACATCCTACGCCGCCGCAGCAACCCGCTGCGTGGGAAGGGCAAGCATAGGAAGCACACCCAGCTGCTCATGGCGTGCACTCGGTCCGAGGCCCCCGGGCCAACCAGTGCATCCACACACTCAAAGCAGTAGCACCTGGAGTGCACAGGAGCGGGTCACGCGCAGTGGCCATTGGAGGGCGGCAAGTCCCACCCTGGCCTATCTCCTTCCCCTTCCCCATCTCCAGCAGTCCACAGGGCCCACAGAGGGTTCCCGTCTCACCGCGTGCAGGCCGGGCTCTCACAGATGAGCAACATGTCCCCCGCCGCGCAGATGGAGCAGTGTGACTGGTACCCGTCCTCGTCGTACTGGAACAGGGCCTCCAGGAACCTGTCCTGGGAGACACAGAGCTTTTGGCCTGCCTGGCCCCCGCCGGGCGCCCCACCTGGCCCAGCTTACCTTGCAGGGGGCACACATTCCTCCTTCAAACAGGGGGTGCCGGGTGTGCACCTGGAGGCTTCCGCAGCAGAGGCAGACAGCTGGGGGGAGGGAGTGGAGTGGGGCTGGGCAGGGCAGGAGGGGCGCCAAGCTGTGCCTGAGCAGCAGGGTGCAAGGCTGCTGGAGCAGACTCAGGGCTCAGGGTGGGCGTGGTGGACGCCTTGTCACACCAGCACTGGGGAGGATGAAATGGTTCCAGGCCAGCAAGGCCACAATAGGAGGCCCTGAGTCAAACAACTGGGATAAACAAGGGACCCGGAGGCAGCGGATCAGCTCACCTTCTAAGTCCCGGTGGTTCACCATGACTTCATGCGCGATGAGCTCTGTGGGAGAGGGCGAGAGGCAGCCCCTTCTGCCCTCCCGCCCCAGCATGCACAGGGAAGCTCGGGCTGCCTGTTGTCTATATGGTACTGGAGGCCACTCAGGCCTCCCCACGGGGCTGCATGCCAGCCTTTTTTTTTTTTTTTACAACGTTTACTATTTGAGACAAGGTCTTATTGAATTGCTAAACTGCCCAGGTGATCCTCCTGCCTCAGCCTCCCAGAGAGTTGGAATGCAGAGGGCCAGCCATCCTCCTGATCTCCAAACCAAAGCAGAGTCAGGCCTGGTCAGGTGGTGGATGGGACACCAGTGCGTCTCTGTGTCACGGGGCCCTGGATTGTGCAGGGAGCCCTTACCTCTGCCCTGCCGGGGTGCAGGGGGACGCGGACGCTTGCTGGAGCCCAGCACGATCACATCCACACCGAGCTCGGCCTCGGGGTCGATGGCTGGGCACAGGAGGAGGAGACAGCCAGGCTCAGCCCTCAGGCAGGACCCAGCCAGGCCCTCATGGGACACCCCTACCTCCCTCCTCGCACGGTGCCCGACCCCAGGAGCAGGCTTGTGAGGAGGAGAGGAGCCCCAGACTTCCCGGGTACAGGCATCCTCACCTGGGTGGCAGGCGGCACCAGGGTCACGGCGGCCCAAGGCCTCCAGGCTCCGGGTCCTGAGGGCAGAGTGGGCCATGGAGACAGGGACGGAGCCTTCCGGAACCCAGGGACCCAGGTGGCAGTGGAAGACCCAAAGGAGCACGTGATGTGTAGGGCGGGGGCGTTGGGGCGGGGGCGTTGGAGCGGGGGCGTTGGAGCGGGGGCGGGGCTCCTGCGGATTTAGGGCCAGTAGGGGGTTGGGAGAGGAAGGCTGGAAAAATTAGGGACTCTGAGGCCTTGGGATACTTGGGGGCCTTAGGGCCTTGGCGAGTGGGCAGGGGTTCAGGAGAGGGGTGGATGGGCACTGGGGCGGGGCTCGGGCCTCAGTAGGAGGAGCCTCAGAGCTGAATGGAAGGGGTGAGGGGGCGGAGGGGTGTCCTCAGGTCATTTTGAAGGTGGAGGTGGGGTGGGGAAGAGCAAGGAGGAGTCAGGGGCGTGGTGCGCATACCTGTAATTCCAGCACTTGGGAGGCTGAGGCGGGAGAATTGCTGCAAGTTTGAGGCCAGCCTGGGCTACAAAGTGAGTTCAAGGCCAGTGACACCCTATCTCCAAAAAGGCAAGGGACAGGGGTGGAATGGACAGAGGGGACTGGTGGGCACGCCTGGGAACGCAACTGCCCCCCTGCATGGTGCTGGTGACCACTGCCACTTCTAGGAAGGAGTCACTGTGGGGCCAGGCATGGTCCACTTCGGTGTGTTCATCCCAGGAACAGCTGCAAAACCTTGGCGAGGGCTGGAGGCGGCTCAGCCACTGTCGATCAGGGCCAGGAGGGCTGGGAGGTGTGATCCCAAGTCCAAAAGGGGACATCAGGACACAGATGGGAGTAAGACACAGTGAAAAGGCCTGAGAAAACAGCTGCAGACCGCAGAGATGTGGGCGCAGTCACCCATGAATGTGGGCAAACATCCCCCTCTCCTGGGCAGAGTGCGAAAGTGTGGGAACCCCCCGCCTGGACCTCGGGCTGCTGACTGCTCAGAGTGGGGTCCCGAGCCGCTCCGCCCTGGAGGGGACAGGCGTGGGGGCACCAACATGCTGTGCACAGTCTGGGTTTGGGAGACGCCAGCTTCGCTCTTCTGCATAGGTTTTATCTGTTTCCATGGTTTAAAATTCGACTTGCAGAGGGCCGGAAACAGTGCTAGATCTCACCCTTAGCGCAGCCCTGGGGACCAAATCCTCCGCGAAGGTCTCTTCTCGCTTCCTCTTTCTTTGTCTCTAACCTTTGGGTACTTTTTCGCCGGGTGTTGTTTTGTTTCCGATTTGAACCGTCTCTTTGCATGTCGAAGACACTAACTCACGTGACCTTCGTAGGACTCCCGGAGTCTTCAGCCTGCGGAGAGCTGGTGACGTTTGAGAGCAGTTTGTACAGACATTGCTGACTCAGATCTACTCCTCTTCTCAAGCTGGTATTCTTCCTTTCCCACTCAAAAATCCTCTCTCCACCAAAGATGAGAGAAGCATCCTTTTTATTCTTTTACCATTTAACTTCACTTTTTTCATTCAGATCCTTTTGTATGGGCGGGGGAGTTAGCTCAGTGGTTCCGGCACCTGTCTTGCAAGCGCAAGGACCTGGGTTCGATTCCCCGGTAACCACATACCATACTGGGCGTGGAGACTCACGCCCAGCAGCAACCAGTACCACATACCACAGTGCCAGGCGTGGTGGCTCACTCCTGTCATCCTAGCACTCGGGAGGCAGAGGCAGGAGGATTGCTGTGATGAGAGTTTGAGGCTGAGCTCAGGGACAGCCTGAACCACAAAAAGCGAGACCCTGTCTCAAAAAACCTAAAAAAAAAGATCCTTTTGTACATTTTTCTGGATATTTTTTGATCTTGGCTTGGATTTAGTGACAATGAGAAAAGTTATAAAAAATTTCTGTTTATTTGACCTGAATTATATTTCTAGATTGCTTCTACTTCTAACACAATTTGAGCACTAGAACTTTCCTTTGCTGCCTAGCAGCACTGACTGAAATACCCAGGGAGAAATGACTGCGCCAGTGACGGCGCGTGTTTCAGAGACGAGGCCCAAACTGCAACCAAAACCCACTTATTTGTCACAGATGTCGGTGCTGCAATTAAACCTGAATACTGAGATATTAGTAGCTCAAACATTAACATCTTCGGGCCAGGGATTTAGCTCAGTGGTTCAAGCACCTGTCTTGCAAGCACAAGGGCCCAGGTTCAATTCCCTGGTAACCACATACAATACTGGGCTTGGAAACTCATGCCCAGTGGCAACCAGTACCACACACCACAGTGCCAGGGCATGGTGGCTCACGCCTGTGATCCCAGCACTCGGGAAGCAGAGGCAGGAGGATTGCTGTGATGTGAGTTGGAGGCTTAGCTCAGGGCCAGCCTGAACTACAAAGCGAGACCCAAAGATAAAGTGAGTCTCAAAAAAACCAAAAAAACAAAAAACCATTAACATCTTCTGTTTTAAAAGAAAAATGATACAGGTGCCATAGATTCACCACCACTGGGACGGACCATCTGAGCTCCCTTGGTGGGCATGGGCCAGGCTGGGCTACACAGAGTTCAAAGCTAACCTGGAATACACAGTGAGGCTCTGTTTAAAAACAGACACAAAGTCACTCAAAAGGCAGTTCATATTGTGCCACGGTACCCAGTGTGACAGTCCCCCTGCGGAAGGCAGCCACCCTGGGAAGTCACAGAAATACTTCCAGGACATCACTGGCCACCTTAACTTCTCTGTGTGTGAACTTTAAACATCTAGAAAGGCCAAACATTTTTTTTTTTTTAAATCCCTAAAAACTAGGCCAGGGATGTAGCTCAGTGGTGCCTCCTTCCGTGGTCCTGAGTTTGATCTCCAGTCCAGAAAAAAATGTTTTTAAAAATCCCTAGAAAGGCCTGGTGTTTCCAACGAAGCCTGAATTCCCACCACATGCTTAGTAACTAGTAGCTGGCTGTACCCATGTCCCTGACAAGGCTCTGATTTTAAAATGTCCTCTAGGGAGGACAGTCTACACCGCACCCTGGGTCTCTTCCTCTTCCAGTCTTTACCAACCTTGGGACTTTCCCCATTTCACTTCTTGTGTGGTTTTAAGAACAGTCTTTCATAGGAATTTAACACCAAAGTGTACTCAACCTACTTATCAATTCTACTTTTTTCACACATGGGCTAACTCTAACACACCTATCATCCAGTATTCAGGAGGCTGAGGCAGGAGGATAGCCATGAGTCTGGGCCCAGTCTGGGCTACATTTCTCATCAATCATAACTTGATAACTGAGTGATTCTTGCAATGTGAGTAGTACAGATGCTGAGTGTCACATGATCGCCACTGAGCTGAGAATCCCCCCACTTGCTGTGGGATTGTGAGTGATGGTGTCCAGACAACAAGAGGCTATTGAGGAGATCAATAGCCTTTTCCTCCAGAGGAGGAGGAAAAGGTGGAGGACTCACTTCAGGGGAGATTCAGCTGTGTGAATGTGGAAGACAGTGTAGGATCTTGTGGGAACACCACCTGAGCAAGGCTGTAGGGTCTGAGCCATGCATGTGTCCACTGACAAGGTGATACAAGGCTTCCACAAAACCCTCAAGAGGAGGCAAAGGCCAGTGTCACTGGACAGGTTCCTCTCAAAAACTACAGGAAAAGAAAAAAGATTCCACTGAGCCAGTAGACAGCGGAGATTGTTAGTGACAGTGAAAGAGCCCCCAGGTTGGCCTTGAACTCAGCAGTTTTCCTGCCTCAGCTTCCCGAGTGCTAGGATTACAGACTTGCACCATCACACCTGGATTCCTAAATTTTTTATGAGTATTCTGAGGTTCTATTATTTCTTTTTTTTCTTGCTTTATTTTTTAAAAATTGATTTTATTGGTACATTTTTATGTACATTATGATCACATTCAACATTGAGAATTTGTGCTAGTGTATGATATGATTTCTCATTTTTTCCCCATTTTCCTGCCACTTTACAACCCCCACTCCCTATATACATAAGCTTTGCTTCCTTTTTTTAACCATCAAAATTTTTCTTTCCCTTTTTTGCTAACCCATTACCCCCCCTTTTCCCTTTTCCTTTTGAACATTTTCTTCCTATTTCACACTATCTATCATACATTTTAGAACTCATTTACACCTTCAGAAAATATAGTATTTATACATCTGTGTCCTGTTTCTTTTATTTATGAGTATGGCCTCAAGGTGCATCCATTTGAGAAAAAATGACTCAAATTTATCATTCCTTTATGGCAGAGTAACACTCCATTTTATTTTTAAAATACCCCCACATCTTTATACAGTCTCCTGTTGATGAGCTGTAGGAAGAGGACACAGTCAGAATCTTAGTGGCAAATTCCAGTCCCCCGTGAGTCCCACAGCAAAAGGATTAACAACCATCAAGCAACAAAGTCAGAACCTTGAGAAAAAGACTAAACCCGGGCTCAACTCTTGCTGCTCTGAGCATGAGCAGAAGCCAAAAACTGCAGCAGCAAAAGGGGGAGTAGAAGAGCCCATAACCCGAGTTTGCTGCACCTTTATTTGGTGCCAAGCCTTCATACCCATAATCCTACCATGCATAAAACAGGGTGGTCCCACAATAATCTCTGTAGTTGAAGATTACATAGGGCAGAGCAGATATCCTAAAATCCCAGTAAATCTTAAAGCCAATAATCCTAGTGCAATGATCCTTGTAGTTTAAAATCTTGGGCCGGGGAGAGTTAGCTCAGTGGTTCCAGGGCCTGTCTTGCAAGCGCAAGGGCCCGGGTTCGATTCCCCAGTAACCACATACCATACTGGGCATGGAGACTCACGCCCAGCAGCAAACAGTACCACATACCACAGTGCCAGGCGTGGTGGCTCACGCCTGTCATCCCAGCACTCGGGAGGCAGAGGCAGGAGGATTGCTGTGATGAGAGTATGAGGCTGAGCTCAGGGCCAGCCTGAACTACAAAGCAAGACCTTGTCTCAAAAAACCTAAAAAATAAATAAAAATAAAATCTTGCAAGGTGAGGCAGACATCCCAATATTCTCACTAGTTGATCTCAAAGGGCAGGGCAGACATCCGTAAGACCAAGTAAATTGTAAGTCCAAGTAAGTCATCCACAGTTCCCGACTATCACAAACTGAGCTGCTCTAAATATGGGTGCACACATGTTGTTGTGATATGAATCTTTTAATTCTCTTGTGTATATACCTAACAGGGAAATAGCAGGGGTCAAATGGGACCTCTAATTCTAGTTTTTTTGTTGTTTTGTATTGTTTTTTTAGTTTTTTGAAACAGGATCTCTCTTTGTAGATCAGGCTGGTCCTAAACTCAGCAATCCTCCCATCTCTGCCTCCCAAGTGCTGGCATTACAGGCATGAGCCACCAGGCCCGGCACTGGTTACCAGGGAGTTGAATTCAGGACCTTGAGCTTGCAAGGCAGATACCAGAACCACTGAGATAAATCCTTGGCTCAAAAGATTTTTAATAAGATGAGATCCCAGTTGCTAGTTCCTGTGCTGCAAAGATTTTATGCATAAAATACTTCCCAAAGCCAATGTCTCCAAGAGTTCTATCTAAACTGTTTTGCAGCAGGTTTAGTGTTTCTGTAGTATTTATTTATTTATCTTTGAGACAGGTCAGCTTTGTAGTTCAGGCTGGCCCTGAGCTCAGCCTCAAACTCACATCACAGCAATCCTCCTGCCTCTGCCTCCAGAGTGCTGGGATTACAGGTGTGAGCTACCACACCCAGTTTTGTTTTAATATTTAGGTCTCTTCCCACTTTGATTTGAGTTTAGTGCGTGTCCATGATTTTTTGTGAGGAAATTTGCTTTGGTATATGAATATTTTGGAATATAGTAGATCTCTGAGTTACAATCAGCCTGATTTACATACATCTCAATTATGACCAAAATTTCAGTTTTAGCTTATGAGTGAAGTCTTGAGTTACAGTCCAAATCCAGGCTTCTTGTGCTTCCAGCTGGTCTCAGATACAGATTTGACCCTTACAGAGTCTGGAAAGAACATGACAGCATCCTCTCCTGTGTGCGCTTAATGGAGAAACCCTGAACCAAAGTCTCTCTGAGGACACTGGGATCTGCCTATGCGCAGGAGAAAGACTTCAAAGACTGCAGAGGAGCCTCAGCTTCCACTGGCCAGCTTGAGATACAACCAGTACTCGAGAATATCTTTAGTTTGTAGGTCAAGGGTCCACTGTACAAATAGTTTCTGGAAAGAATTACACCCACAAACAAGGTTTTAGTGCATGCCATGAATGAGACACACACACCACGCACAGGTGACAGCAGGAATGAGAGTGTCCTTCACCTCACTGTCTCCGCCTGATCTCTGACCTTCTCTCCTGCTCTGTACTATGGGCAGCTGTCGCCCCGGTGTCCGGAGAAGGGTTTGCCAGGTCAAATGTAACAGCAGCCCATCTCCCAAGCAGAGCAGGAGAAGCTCCTTTGGGGTGGAGGCCTGAGGGCGGGCGCTGGCCCACCCACCCTCCAGGCCTGTGTCCTCTCTGCTCATGACTGAGAGGCTGGATTCCCTCCACCCTGCCCTTTTGTGAGGATCTGGCCCCTGCTCTTTACTTTCTCCTGGAAGTTTGTTAATGGACTGTCTCTGATGGCCTGGGGCTGCTGGGCGAGGCCCTGTGGGGTTGAGTTTGGGGTTCAGGCTTGGTCTGCCAAGGGGCTTCAGGCTCCACCTGTGTTCAATAGAGCTCTGGGATCACAGCAGGAAGGGCTGGGCCTGCCATACCATTCCTGTCCTTTGGAGGAGGTCATGGCTGCTCTGGTGGGCAGGGGAGTTCCTGCTTTTATGGGACAAATGTTGGGTCGGAAGTCACAACATCATTCCAAGGGGCAGGGTGGGGCTGGTGTGGCGGGTCTGGAGGGAAAGGAGGTTCAGTGTGACCAGGGAATGCTAATGTGGGCTTGGGTGACTTCTGCTGGGCTGAAGATGTCCCAGTCTTCTTAAAAGTATAATTTTACTGGATGAAGTGGTGCACACACCTTAATCCCAGCACTTGGAAGGCTGAGGCAGGAGGATCTCCATGAATCTGAGGCCAGCCTGGACTACACAGTGAGTTCAAGGCCAGCCTGGGCTACAGAGTGAAACCCTGTCTCTGAAAAAAAAAATAAAATATTGCCAAGGATTTAGCTTAGTGGTTCCAGCATCTGCCTGGCAAGTGCAAGGCCCTGAGTTTGATGCCTGGTACCACATACCACAATGCTGGGCATGGTGGCTCATGCCTGTAATACTCAGGAGACAGAGACAGGAGGATTTCTGTGAGTTTGAGGCTTACCTGGGCTACATAATGAGTTCAGGGCCAGCCTGAACTACAAAGCCAAGACCCTGTCTTAAAGAAAAGAAAGTTTGGAGGACCATTGAGAGCCTCTTCAGGGTTATGCACGTGGCCAGTGAACTCCCTGGGGTGTGGACTGTTCAGGCGGCCAGCAGCCTGTGAGAACCAGCTGGGCCAGAGCCCTGCAGAGCCGGGGGGTGAGGGTGGGGTCCATCCTCCACTCTCCCTGCACTGCAGAACCCCTGCAGGTTTCTTCTTAACTTTGTTCTTGTTTGCTTGATATTTTGACAGATATTGTGATCATTTACGAAAAGAACAGTATGATGTTTTTCAGCAGACGGTGTCACCCTCATGTGGGGGATGCCGAGGATGTCAATGTAGAAAACCCATCACATTTCGGCCCTCAGGAAAGACACTGGAAATGCAGGTAGGGCAATCTCAGTACCAAGGTTACCAAGCAGCTGTTCACTGTGTAAATAAGTGTTGGAAGCTAATGGCCACCACTTTGAGCAGCCCTGTGTGTATGTGTGTGTGTGTGTGTGTGCGTGTGCGCACACACATGTGCTTTGAGATAGGATCTCACTCTGCAGTACTGGCTGACCTTGAACTCACTGTGTAGTTCAGGCTGGCCTTGAACTCAAAGAGATCCTCCTGGCTCAGCCTCCTGACTGGTCAGATTATAGGCTTATACCACTACTCTTGGCTACTTTGAACCCCTCTTACAATTATAGAGACCAAAGCTAACTTGTATTAATCTCATGATGTCTCAACAAATTTTGTATTGAAATATTTATACAGGGCCAGGGGATTTAGCTCAAGTGGTACTGCACCTACCTTGCAAGCTCAAGGGCCCAAATTTGATCCCCAGGACCACCAAAAAACCTCAAACTATACAGATTTTTCTTTTCCAGGAGTGTGCATACATTTAGGGGGCAGACTCTGCATTTCTCCATTGCAGTTGGTTTCCTATTTAACATAAACATTAATGTGTGCCTGGCATTAAACTCCAAGCGGATCTCAGTGCGGATGAAGCAGTGTGGTCACAGTGCTTCACAGGTCCTGGCTGCCAGGAGGAAGTGTGTCCGGCCTGCACCCTTCCCCTCGGGACATTGAGGGGACATGCTGTCCCTTCTGTCCTGACCTCTCTCCCCTAAGGCACCCTGCTGCCTGCCTTCACTGTGGGCCGTGGGGGAGCAGTGGGCACACTGGCTTCCTGCTGTGCCCCATCTCCCCACTCTGGGAGGAGGTGGTGCAGCAGAAGCCCAAAGCCTGGCAGACTGAGCCTGAACCAACCTCAGCTCACCACGCTTCACTCCAGCCCCCAGGTCACCGGCCAGCTCAGGCTGCAGTGGAAACCCCCACAGGGCGTCGGAAAGTCCGCAACTCCACGGGCCTCTGCTGGCCTCCGGGAGGGGCTGCTGACGCCTGCCACAACGGTCAGGCCAGGGCGGTGACACAGGTGCACCTGTGAGGATCGGGGCATTTAGAGGGCAGGGTGCAGACTCTGCTCCTGCTTGGCAGTTTTTAAATCCCCTTTACCGGTTACTTCTGCCTGAGAGTCCCCCCTCTGGAGAGAAAGTCCCTGGCTGCAGGGTACAACCTCAGGAGGTGCTGAGGAAGGGGGCTGCCATTGCAAAGTTCAGTTGTAAGGATTTATGTAATGAATGGTGCATAAATGCTTCTAATTATGAATACAGAGAAAGACAAGGTAATCATTCCTGGATTGGAAATATGTAGAATTTCCACAGTAATAAGAATTTTTTTCTTTCTTTTTTTTTTTGAGACAGTCTCCCTTTGTAGTTCAGGCTGGCCCTGACCTCACTATGTAGCCCAGGTGAGCCTTGAACTCACAGCAGTGCTCCTGCCTCTGCTCCCAAGGGCTGAGATTATAGGCGTGAGCCACCACGCCCAGCATTGTGGTATGTGGTACCAGGGATCGAACTCAGACATTGTACTTGGAAGACAGATGCTGAAACCAATTACCTAAATTCCTGGCCCAGTAATAAGAATTTTTAAAAAGAGGAATCCAGAATGACATATCACACCAGAAAATATAAGAAAAAGGATAAGAAACTGTGAGTTAAAAATATGCAGCAAACAGGGGCCGGGGAGTGAGCTCAGTGGTTCCGGCGCCTGTCTTGCAAGCGCAAGGGCCTGGGTTAGATCCCGGTAACCACATACCATACTGGGCGTGGAGACTCACGCCCAGCAGCAACCAGTATCACATAGCACAGTGCTGGGTGTGGTGGCTCACGCCTGTCATCCCAGCACTAGGGAGGCAGAGGCAGGAGGATTGCTGTGATGTGAGTTTGAGGCTGAGCTCAGGGCCAACCTGAACCACAAAGCGAGACCCTGACTCAAAAAAAAAAAAAAATGCAGCGAACAAAGCAAGATTAAAAACTATATTTATATGATATATGAAGAAAGTCAATGATTCCATTAAAAAACCTAGCAAGCCAGGTACAATGGCACAGGTCTATAATCCCCAATTTGTGGGATATTGAGGCAGGAAGACCAGTTCAAGACCACAAGTTCAAGAACAGCCTGGGCAACTCTATGAGACCCTATCTCAAAATTAAAAATAAAAAGCGCTGGGAGCAGCTTGGCGGCAGAGCGCCCGGGAAGCCCTCTCCAGCAGAGCCCCTCAGAAGAACTTTAAGTAATCATAAAACTTTGATTTAGAAAGTAAGTATGTCACAAACACATCACCAAAATATGTCAGTTAAATGATTCAAAACACGAAACTGGCCAGGGAAGGGGCTATAAAAAGAGTGAAGATGCGTTATGTATGTGAACCCACTGCCCACATGCAAGGAGACCATTATGGACATGAACCAAACTATACCACCACAAACAAAGATGGGTGTGTTGACGTCTTGGGAGGGAGAGCTGAGCCCGTGAGCTGGGGCCTGGCCAAAGCCACACTAGGGCCTTGGTACCTGAGGGCAATGAGTGTGACTACTGGGCCCAGAGCCTTGGAGAGCTCCGCTTCCATGCAACCCAGCCCCACAGAGCACCCCAGAACAGGCAGAGCCTGATCTACGGACTCCAACTTATGTAGGGTTTCTGCAGTCGACACACTGCAGAGGAGACAGAGGTGGGCTGGCGGCAGCCTCCTGCTTCAGCTTTCAGACAGGCAGGATTATAGATGTGCAGCACTCTTGTCCTGCTAAGCACCCTCACCTGTACTCTGAGATAATCCCAGGTCTCCCCAGCTTCCCAGCTCAGGAGCATCTGTTCCCCAGGCTGAACCCCTCCTGTCACCCCTGAGGTTCTCAGATAGCCCTGAGGCTTATGAATACTCTGTGGGGGCCTGAGGCCTGGGGGTGGCAGGAGAACTCTACCAGCTTCTCGTCAGGAGGCCATACCTGCGCCTCACCTGCTGTCCCCTCAGTATGAGACCCAGGGGCTGCCCTCCCCAGTCGGCTCTCTGTCTGCCCTCCCCTGATGTCGGCCCCTTGCCTGTGCCCTGATGTCTTATCCAGGGCTTTTGGCCCCTGTATCCACTCCATGACCTCTCTCTACTGTGGCCAGGTCACCTCCTAGCAAGCCTCGACCTGACACCTCCCAGCCAGGCTCTGCAGGACCAGCCCATTGATGTCCATGGTGCCAGGAATACTGCTGTGCCTGCACCTACCAGGAACCTCTGCCCGGCTGCCCTCCAGCTTGATGTCCTCGGGGCGCCACTTCTCCAAACGTTCCTGTCCCTACCTTACCCAGCTCCGCAGAGCAGCCCCATCCAGACAAAAGACGAGGAACAGGGTACCCTTGCATGGCATCAGCCACCATCTTGTGGCTTCCATAAGTACTGAGACAGATCTTTATTTTTTTGAGACAGGGTCTCACTTTGTAGTTCAGGCTGGCCCTAACTCACTATGCAGCCCAGGAAAGCCTTGAACTCACAGCAATCCTCCTACCTCTGCCTCTGGAGTGCTGGGATGACAGGCATGAGCCACCACACCTGGCATTGTGGTATGTGGTACCAGGGATTGAACTCGGGACTTTGTGCTTGCCAAGCAGATGCCGGGGCCACTGAGCTAAATCCTCGGCCCTCCAGGGAGGTTTAAGTAGCCATCAGATGCCAGTGCTTCTGGGCACCCAGGAGCACCTCAGAGCCTGGAGCTGGCTTTCTCCCTGCCCAGGGGCGCTGTGCCTTTCTTTACCAGGTCACTAGGGGTTCCACTGTAACCACGGGAGCTCCGGCCCTGATTGGCTCCTGGGGCAGTGGCCTTTGCTCTTTCCTGGGCCAGGCAGTATAACAGCTGTCGCGCAGATACCCACCTGGTGCCCTCCAGGTGTACATGCCGTGGACCTGTCGTGGCCCACAGGGGGCGCAGCTGCTGTTTGTGGGATCACAAGTGACGCCATGGCCGGGGAGGCCCGGGGCAGTGGGGACACAGTACTGCGCCGCCTGCTGAAGCTGCACCGCACAGAGATCGCGGTGGCCCTGGACAGCGCCTTCCCGATGCTGCACTCCCTGGCTGACCACGACATCATCCCTGAGGACAAGTTCCAGGTGGACCCCTCATTCCCGACCCCACCTACATGCCAGGGTACCCCTGAACCTGGGTCTCCCAGCCTCCCTCACTCCTTACAAGCTGGCGTGGCCCCTGAAGTCATCCCGTGAGTCCCTCCCAGAACCTCTCAGTGCCCACCACCCCATGCCAGCCTATACCTACCAACAAGCCAGCCCCAGCGCCCGATAGGCTTACCAGAACCCTGGGCACTACCCCCACCCTCAGCATTTTGTGCCAACATCCATGCCCACCCCAGAGCCTGAGAGGAACACTTCTGGACCAATTCTGGGCTGCCATCTTGCCAGAGGGGGGCAGCAGGAAGTGGGTGCCAGGCAAGGTCCCCACACAGCTGTTGCCACAGGAGACACTGCGGCTGAAGGAGAAAGAAGGCTGTCCCCAGGCCTTCCATGCCCTCCTGTCCTGGCTGCTGACCCAGGACACTGTGGCCATCGTGGGCTTCTGGAGAGTCCTCTTCAAGGACTACAACCTGGAGCGGTACGGCAGGCTGCGGCCCATCCTGGACGGCTTCCCCAAAGGTGAGCAGCAGAGGGAGGTGTTGGCGCCCACGAGGCTCTCTA
The DNA here is from genome assembly GCA_004026965.1 of Petromus typicus. Classification (NCBI taxonomy): domain Eukaryota; kingdom Metazoa; phylum Chordata; class Mammalia; order Rodentia; family Petromuridae; genus Petromus; species Petromus typicus. Next base: position 11,265 of record PVIR01011999.1, on the reverse strand, counting down.
GGGCCAGGGGCTCTCAGGCATGGAGCAGAGGCCTCACCCACCTCACCGTGAGGGAATCTCATCCTGGGCCCAACCTGTCCCACTCTGGAGAGGTTCTGAGCTATACTGTGCCCTGCAGATGTGGATCTCAGCCAGCCCCGGAGGGGAAAGAAGCCCCCCAGTGGCCCCAAGACCCCGGCACTGCCACCCAGACACCCCCCCAAGAGGAAGGCTCTGGAGGAGTCCCGGGGCACTCCCCCAGCAGCCCCAAACCTGAGGGGCACCCTGAGCCCAGGTACCAGCAGGAGGAGCTTGCCAGGGTCCCAGGCCCCCCAACACCCCTCCCCCAAGGTGTGCTCCTCAGCCAGCTGCCCAGTAACCGCTTCACAGGTTCCCAGCTGAAAGTCAAGCCCCCCAGGAAGCCAGAGGGCCACTCGGACCCCCAGCGCCTCCCCTCGGGGAGCGGTAAGGGCAGGGTTTTGGACTGTGGGGCCTGCTGCGCAGGGTCTATCCTGTCCTGGGTCTCAGCAGCCTCTGTGGCACCGCCAAGCCTGGTCCCAAAGGCTGCTACCTGCCGCCCTCCCTACTTGGCCCTGCTCTGACCCTCCCCCTGCAGATGTCTCTGTCTTCTGAGGGCCCAGGGCCTGTGCCCCACCATAGCACTGGGCCAGGTCACGGGGCACACACGCGAGAGCAGTGCCCCCGACGCCCCCGGTGGGTCTGGTCTCCCTGTCCACATCTGCCTATTTCTGCCTGGTTGCCTGCTGTGGCTTGAGGCCCAGGAGCCTCCTCCAGGCTGACGGCCCCATCCCTTCTCAGGAATTCAGGCCATGTCAGCTTCGGTCCAGAGGGCAGTGGCCGTGTCCTCAGGGGATGTCCCTGGAGCCCGTGGGGCCGTGGAGGGCATCCTCATCCAGCAGGTGTTTGAGTCAGGTGCGCACAGGTGGGGCCTGCCTGTCTCTGGGGGGAGGAGGACTGCCCTTGGCCTGCTCCCAAGTGGCCCTAGGGTATCGGTGTCCAGCTTCAGGAGCAAGGGGTGGACAGTGGTCCAGGTCCTGGCCTGGGCTTCAACCCCCAAGGACCAGGCTGCCGGTCACTGGTTACCCTGAGCAAGTCCTGCTGGGTACTCTGACCTCACGCTCCGCTCCACTGTCTCCAGTGGGACACAGCAGGCCTGCTGGCAGCCCAGGTGTCCACACCACTTCCTGCCACAGTGTCTCTTCTGTGCCCGGGCTGGGGATGCCAAGGACAGCCAGGAGGAGCCTGGGAGCCAGTGTTAGCCCCAGCGTCCCCAACCACGGATAATCCTGACGACCCTGACGGGTGTGTGGGGACATCCACCACTGCAGCAGACTGAGCTTCACAGCGAGGCTGGGCAGGGCCACCTCCTCCCTTCTTCCTGCTCTTCCAGGGTCCAGTGCTGCCCCTGGTTCTGTGCCACGGCCATGTGGCTATGGCCCCTGCCTAGCTGCATGTGGCCACCCCCCTTTGTCCTATAAGGACCCAGTTGTTGGATTTGGGGTCCAGTAAACTCCATCTGAACCAATTACTTCTGCAGAGGTCCTATTTTCAAATAATTCCCGCAATGAGGTTTGGGGAGACAGGGATTTGGGGACACTCCATAACCTGGCCGACTCTCTCCCTGTGTCAGCCCTGGGGCTGCTCTAGGCTGGAGCATTGGGGTGACTAGGAAATGCAGATTATCTGCCTGACAGCCCCACTGTGCCCCACTGCGGTTGGCAGGGCTGCAGGAGTGGGGAGAGCCCATGGTGTCCCCAACATTTCCTCCCAGGAAGCTCCAAGAAGTGCATCCAGGTTGGGGGGGAGTTCTACACCCCCAGCAAGTTTGAAGACCCTGGGGGAGGCAAGAACAAGGCCCGAGGTGGCGGCAGCAGTGGGAGTGGCGGTCTGAAGCCTGCGATCCGGTCCAAGGGCACCCAAGGCCCTGTGCCTGTAAGTGCCGTCCTGACCCACCCTGGATGCTCCACCTTGGCCGTGCCCCACTAACAGTGCTGCCCCTCACTGCCCAGTGCTTCCCCCTTCTCCCTCCCAGAGTGGAGAGTCCCAGGCCGGCCAGCAACCCAGGGTCCCCGTCCATCCAGCTCTCGCCAGTGAGCACCAGCTCCACCAGGTAATGCCCCTACATCCCTGAGAGGGCACTTGTGGCCTCTGCCCTGTGCTGAAGAGCTATCTGTGCTCCTTCCTGTCTCCCTACTCCTATTTTTCTACAGGGCAATTGTCTTTTTTTCTGATGTAGCACAATTGTAAAATTTCAAATAATGCGGACAAAGTGAGGTTTTCCCCAGAGTTCAAACCGGAGTCCAGTCCTGACTGTACTGGGCTGGGCTGTGGGCTGGAGCTGCAGGGCCCTGGGGGCAGCCAGCTCGCCCTGGTCAGTGCTGTCGCTGCCCGTGGTAGAGCACTGTGGCCTGTGTCTGGCCAGGCTTTCTGCGTGCCTTGGGAACCCAGGTGCACAGGGGTCAGGAAAGGCGGCCACAGGGGCCATGACTGCCATACGGGGACCCCCGAGAGCAGGGCAGGCACCATCTGGAGAGACGTGCAAGTGGCAGAGTTCTCAGCGAGGGACAACAGGTGCAGGGGTGGGGGCTGACAGACGCCCAGAAGCCAGTTTCTTCCAAGAGGGCTGTTGCGGGAGGCAGGGTCAGGCTTGGGCCTGCAGGCGGCGCTGCTGAGTCCCTGCGGGCTGCTGTCTTCTGGCCAGAAGAACGAGGACGAGTGTGCGGTCTGCAGAGACGGCGGGGAGCTCATCTGCTGCGACGGCTGCCCGCGGGCCTTCCACCTGGCCTGCCTGGCCCCGCCCCTGCGGGAGGTCCCCAGGTGAGCAGCGCAGGCCACCTCACAGCTGCCGCTGCCCGCCGGCCCTAAGTAGGAAAAAGCTCACACGGGGACCTGTCAGCAGGGAGCGAGGCTCTCCAGGAGCGCCAGAGTTCTCCCCACAGCGCTGGCACCTCCCGCCCCAGCACCTTGTAAAATTTCAAATAATGTGGACAAAGTGAGGTTTTCCCTGGAGTTCAAACCGGAGTCCAGTCCTGCCTGTACTGGGCTGGGCTGTGGGCTGGAGCTGCAGGGCCCTGGGGGCAGCCAGCTCGCCTTGGTCAGTGGTGCCCTGGCCAGCACTTCAGACGGGCAGTGGAGATGCGCCCACTAGGAGCATTAAACAGCTTTCATCCGGGCTCTCCGCTCACAGACCCTGTGGCCCAACTCGTTCCCTGCCTAGGCCTCAGTTTCCCCATTTAGGAGGGAAATGGTGGCATGAGGAGCCCCGGGTCGGGTCTCCCTGCCTTGTGGCCAGGGGTCTACGGTTTCCACTTTGTCCCGCATGCCTGTGACCGGTGACGACGCGAGCAGTGGCACGTGGAGGTGCTCGTGCTGCCTACAGGGGAGAGGCCAGCAGGGCCCAGCCCAAGCACAGCAGCCTGGGCCCCCAGCGCCACCCGCAGAGACCGCGGTACGCGGCCCCTCCCAGCGCCCCCTCCTGCGGAGCCCAGCCCGGACCCTCCCGCGCGGCACCCTCACGGCCTGTCCTCCTCGCCCTGGCACGGGGACGCGCCGTGCCCACGGCCAGCGTTCCCAGAGTCCGAGTAGTGTCATGACACGCGCGCTCCTGAGGCGCAGGCCTGAGCCCCGAGGCCGCAACCCCTTCGCGAGGCAGCCTGGCAGCGCGTCCCGCCTCCCCACAGCGCCCCCGCGCGGCACCCTGCGCACCCTCCCTCCCCAGCCCAGAGTTCGCGTCCCTGGCGTCCCGGGCTCAAGCTGTGCTGAGCCGTGTGGGCTTCTGAGGGCTATTCTGGGTTCCAGGTCCCCCAGGGGCCTCGGGGCCTGCCCAGGGAGCCCCCCTCAGACCCTACTGCCTCCTACTCGCAGCTGCTGGCCCCACCGCCCGCAGCCGCCCTGCCGGTGCTGGACCCGTCCTCCCTGCGCTCCCTGCTGAGCGCCGTCCCGGAGGGACAGCGGGTGAGCTGGCGGCGGGGCGGGCTGAGAGGGGCATAAACTGGAAACGAGGGGCCGCTGGGCAGGCGGGTTTGCACAGAACGGGTTCGGATCTGTGTTGCCCGGCGAGGGGCGAGGAGCACCTGGAAATGTGCACAGCGAAAGTAGGGGTTCCTGGATGCGTCCCCCAGGCCATACATTCTCCCACTGCTCTGAAACCCCCACCCCAGCCCCCTGGCTGGACGACGGAGCCGGAGCCCTCCCGCCTTTTCTGGGCTGCGGAGCCCACAGCCTGCAGCCTACGGCTTCCTGTGGGCACCGGGCCCCCGGGTCTCGGTTCCCGTTTGGCCTGAGGGAGGAGAGTGAGAAGGGTGCGGGTTCCTGCCCAGTCCTCCCCCCACCCCGCTCTCCAGGTCACCACCGCTGTGCCCCACAGGGCCCAGCACCCGGCGCGAGGTGCGGAGTGTGCGGGGACGGTACGGACGCGCTGCGATGCGCGCACTGCGCCGCCGCCTTCCATTGGCACTGTCACTTCCCGGGGGTTCCGGCGCGGCCAGGGTGAGTGCTGAGGGCAGGGCAGGGGCAGGACCGGCTCCTAACTCCCCCATCCCGCCCCGATTGGCACTGCCGCTTCCCGGGGGTCGCGGCGGTGATAAGTGCTGAGGGAGGGGGAGGGGCAGGGCTGGCGCCCGCACCCCTCCATTCCGCCCCGAGGGGCGCTCCCGCCGCCCCAGCCTCCTACCCTCCCTAGGACCGCCCTACGATGCAAGTTCTGCTCCGGAGACCAAGACCCCGGGGAGGCAGCGCCCACCCCCAGCCCCGCGCCAGCTCCAAGGCTGCCCAAGGTCAGTGGGACTCTGATCCTGAGGGCCGGGGAGAGCACGTTCCTTTCGAGAATTTAAATAGAAGTCCTCTGCTCTATCCAGAAGGCCACTGGGAGGAGAGCCGTGGGGTTCCCGTCAGGCAGCCCTCAGCTCTGAGCCCAGGCTGCCCACGCCCTGGAACCTAGCCCCAGCCCTGACCCTGGTCAGGGACCTGCTTCCAGTTCTGCATTGGGCTGACCCTTGCCATTCCTGGGTTCCAGGTGGACGACAGTCATGTGGGCCAAGAGCCTGCCCCGCACCGGGATGACCTGGAATCCCTCCTTAGTGAGGTACTGCGTCACCAGCCACGCGTGCTCCCCGCAGGCATGCAGCCTGCTGCAGCCACAGGGGCCTGGCTTTCCTGAGCAGCCAGGGCAGGTTCCTGCATCTCTGTCCTTAAGGACCTCCATGGGAGGGGGTTTCGGGGGTCCCCCATGTTCCATGCTGGTGGGGCGCATCTCACGGAGTGCATCTCCTTCAGGGCAGGTGTCTGTAGCAATCCCAGGGCTGAGAGGTACAGGTGCCCCGATAAGAGTACCAGAGGTCTGGGGTTTGAGGGGCAGATACTTGGAAAAACAAGAGGTCGCCAATGCCCTCCAGTCTTGTGAGGTGGGAGTCCAGCAAGTCCCTGGAAGAAGCCAGCAAGGGGCAGACGGGCTGTGGGCAGCTCCCTGTGGGTGCTTTGAGGAGACAGGCCGAGGCCTGTGCCCCATGGATGTTCTGTGGAGCCTGGGCCTCGGCTTCCTATGAGTGACAGCGTGACTATGCTGGGCTTCCCATAGCACTCCTTCGACGGCATCCTGCAGTGGGCCATCCAGAGCATGGGGCGCCCGCTGGCTGAGGCGCCTTCCTTCTGAGCCCCACACGGCACCTGGGAGACCCTTGCGCTCACTCCCGCACCTGGGCTACTCCTTGCAGACGCTCATAGATAAGGGGGGGTGGAGAGAACATTGTCTGGCTTGAAATTGAGGTTTTGAGGGGCTGTGTACTAGGTGTGTTTTGGGGGATTGGTGTGTAGGGTGCTGTAGCACAGGCCAATCCGGGTGGAAGGGACCCACTGGGATAGGAAGAGAAGGCTTGGGCGCAGGAAGGGCTCTCTGTCCAGGCAGCGTCTAGGTCCTCCCTGTGGAGCCCAAGGCCCTGTAATAGTCCACTTTCCCCTTCGTAGTTTAGGCCAACCTCAACCCCCAGCTCTAACTCCCTTTTTAGTTGGTTTACTCTGAGGTTCGAGGAGACCAAAATAGCCAGGGGGAAAGCTTAGCTTCCAGTTCCATGGGATCTTTGTTCTGCTTCCTGGTACAAGCCTTTCCTCTCTGGAATTCGAGACCTGGAGGAGGCCTGAAGAGCATAAAGTAAGAGAACTGAGAGCAGAAATTTTGCTAGTGGGTCACTAGGAGCAACTCCGAGCCGTACAGTTACAGGTAGAAAAGCTAGTTAGATGTCTTGTGGGCAGTTAGGGCTGACCTTCACTAAGCCCTCAGGGAGGGCAAACAAGAGACCTTCACTGAAGGCTAAGTTACAAAAGGAGAGAAACTACCACACCCACATAGGATAAACAGCAGTGACTGATATTCTGAGTAGGTTTCTCCAGGGTGGAGGGCTAAGATTTTAGATTTTCATCCACCCTTCCCAGGAAAGATCCCTGACTGAAAATCTTTGTGTGCTTGCTATATGATTTGATTTCCCACAGATCTTTATTTAATCAATATTACCTGTGTGACTATACTTGTTATAATCTTCTTGGTTGACCAGTTTTGCCCCATTTTGAACCTGCCTCACCTTGTGGTTTTGTTCCATAAAATCCCCCTGGGAAGTGAAGTGTAGGGGGGCCGACTCGCTTTCAGGTACCCTTTCTCTCCCTCTTAGGCAGAAGCTTTCTTTCTCAATAAACTGTTCCTACTCTTGGCCTCCAGCATTCGTAGAATTCATTCTTCGATTTTAGAGAATACAAACTCAAGTTTCAGATACCTAGCAGCTTGGAAGTTGTAATATTTCCCTTTTGGAGGGCATTTGCTCCCCTGTATTAGTACCATAGCACTTCTACCCCTTGAATCCCGGACCCGTGAATCCTGGCTGTGGAAACTCAGTACCACACAGAGGATGTGCACTCGAACCTACCTCGGACACAGCCTTCTCACCTTGCCCAGCCCCGTGACTGTTTCCACCGGGCTGGCATTGTAATTGCGTCTTCTAAAGACTGTTTTACCCAGCTGTCCATCCAGCAACTTCTGGATGGTGGGGACATCATAAGCCAACCTGAGCCCACTGACACACTGGGGGTCATGAAAGGCGCTCCTTGACCAGAAGGAAAGGTACATCTGGGCCTGGTGGCCCAAGGCTGTAATCCTGTAGTCAGGAGGAGAGGAGAGGATTTGAGGACAACCTGCACTGCACAGTGAATTCAAAGTCAAACCTACCCCCACAAAATAAGAAAATAAAAACCCTGTCTCCAAGAAGAGTGGTATTCCAAGGGACTGAGGATTAGGGCTCCAACACAGATTTGGGGGTGGGTGGGGGACAGTCTCTCCTGGACCAGACTTGAGTTATTTTAGGTAGAAAAGCTAGTTAGAAATACGGCAGGCAGACAGACAGGGCAGGCCCTTGGAGAAATATTGAGAAAGGAGACTGTTACCAAAGGTCAAGGACATCAGAAAACTCCTGGAAAACAGTGACTGATTAAGGCCTCATTTTCTTAAGTAAATCAGTAGGGAGTCAAGGTCTAGGCTCACCTCCTCCCTTCCCAGGAATGTAGTAATTGTAAATTTCCTGGGACAAAGAGCCAGGAATCTGGCCCACCTGGAAGAGCCTCCTGATGGGGGGGGGGAAGGACCCTATATGACTTAATTTCTCATTGGACCCCATTTGATCAAGATTGCTTAAACAACTGTACTTGTTATAATTCCACTGGTTTGCCCATTTCTTTTAAATCTTATTGGAAACCCCCAGTTTAAACCCACCTCACCTCGTGGCTTTGTTCCATAAAAGCCCTATGAAAAGGGAGGTACGTGGGTTACCCACCTTTCCAGGTTCCATCTTCTGTCTCTCTTAGGCAGAAGCTTTCTCTCAATAAAATTTTCCTATTCAAACCTCTGTTGGTTGTTCCTAAAATTCATTCAGATTTTAGAGAACACGAACTCGCTTTTTAAGTGGGGAGCCAGGCCTTACTCCCCTGTGTCAGAGTCAGGCTCTTGTGGGTATTGACTGAGGCGTGACCTTGGCCTTGTAGAGCCCAGCCTGACTGACTTAACTCCACTTTGAAAAAGGGCCTGGCCCTGAACTAAAGTCTCCATTTTAAGAAAGGCCCCAAAATTCTTTAGAATATTAGTAATCCAACCAGGGCGCATGTTACTGGCAAGGACCAATCGCCAGGGCAGCAGGCCTCTGTTACCTGATAGGGCTAAACCTATCACCTTCACCCCTCTTGTCCTGATAAAGAGGCTACTCCTTGAGACAAAGAAACACCCTGGTTAGCCAATACCTAAAGCCCCCCCCCCCTACTCTTTTTAAATTCTTAGTCTATCCAACCACCTCATGTCTTGAAACTTCCACACACACACACCCCTCCCAACCCCCACCATAAAAACTCGACACTGTTGGGCTCGAGGCTCTCGGCATCCTGTTGAGAGTCCCTGCTCGAGCTTGAATAAGCTCTCATGTATTTACATCAGAGACAGCTCCTGGTGTTTTGGGGGACCTCGTGATCTGTGTATAACAGCCTCTGTCCGTGCTTGCCCCTCATAGGTGTTTTCTGATTTCTGCCTAGCTGACCGGATTCCTCCTTCCCACCCTGGAGAACTGACCATACCGACTGACCCTTCCTGGGTTTATCCAGTCGGCTTAGCCCATCTCCCCAGCCAGTGTGGCAGTATCCAGGCCTGGGTATTGTTAAGGAAAAAGGGACCCCGACGATGCTCAACAACCATGCCACACACCAGGCAATCCGACAGGAGATTTTATTAAAGGGATGCCTCTCCCACAGCGGGAGCCTCAGGAGCCAGGGAAGACAAAGGGAAGAAGAGAAGAGAAAAGGAAGGAAAGGAAAGGAAAGAGGGAGAGAGAGAAAGAGAGATATGGAAAGAGGAAAAGAAAAGGGAGAGAAAAAGAGAATGAAGAGAGAGAGAGAAAACAGGGCAGGGGGGGTGGTCAGTGATTTATATGGGCCAAAGTTCGAGCGCTTGGGCCAAATAGACCTGACTGTTACGTTGTTCCTCCTGAGTTTGGGCCCTGAGTTTTAAGAGATATGGCCTTCATAGCAAAAGGGAATAGAACCCGGTAGGGGGTTTTGAGTAAAGAGTTTTTGCAGACACCGGAGAGTCATATTGTAGGGTTAGGTAGCTCATAACATTGTAACTTTTCTAACATGTATGGCAAGCAAAGAATTGCCAGTGTACACCCAGCAGTCAAAGGAAGAGCAGTTACATTTATTGGTTATCAGGAGAGTTGTGCTTAAGTTGGTGCCAGCAGAAAGGAAAGGGTGACATGTCTGGAAAGATGATGCCAATGACCAGGGAGAACCAAGATAAATCAGGCTAGTGTTCTCTCCAGACAAGCGCCCTACCCTGGAGGCTCCACTGGATCTCTGGATATGATTGACAAGGTGCTTTTCAACTTTTAACACTGTTGGAAGAAGTGAAGGTCAGGCCACAGTAAATTACACCCAGGTGCCCTGGCCTGGCACTTCAGAGATTTCCTGGGTTGTGGTTGGTCTTATATCTGCTTCTCTTGGGCATGGGCCTGGGAAGCTGCAGAGGATGGAGGAGAGTGGTCTCCCAGCCCCAGCTGTGCTACTTGTACTATTTCAGGGCCCTCTCATTGCCCCGCCCCCTGTCCTTGCTGGAGTCAAAGCTGAGCTCCATCTTTCTTCTACAACTAAGTCTCTCTGAATAGTCTTCCCAACCCCCCTCCTATCTCTTATTTATTTTGGTCTGACCAGGGACTGAAGTCAGGATCTTGCATGTGCCTGGCAGGCGGCAGCATCGCTGAACTACAACCTGGGCCCATATTTATTTATTTTGAGGCAGGGTGTCACTACATAATGCATGGCACTACGGCAGCCAGTAACTCTCACTTTTTCTGCTTCAGGCTCAGGAGTGTTCTGAGGCAGAAGACCTGGAGGGGCAAGGCTGAGCGTGCCTCCAGGGCGCAGGCCTGAAACAGTTCCCATTGCCTTCAGTGCACCCATCAGACAGCGCCCTCTTCAGACCTTCTGGAGAGAACCTGCAGGTTCCCAGGAGGCCTGGTCTGACCCAGCCTGAGGCTGGGGAGCACTAAGGGCAGACATTGAGCTCTGTGCCACTGTGTTCTCTCTGGCATGGTGCTCTGCTCGCCCGCTGCATGGTGTGCTTTCTTCCTTTCACTTGGCCCACACTCACTGCAGAGGGTGTCTTTTCCTACCTCTTATAAGTGTGATACCTGCCACATCTGGGTTGTGCTACCAATTCCTGGCTCAAGACAGAGGAATCTAGAATCCACCTCTAGGAGCCTTCAGCACCCCAAATCCCAGTAGTGCCACCAGGCCTGCTTTGCTTTGGCATCCTTAGCAAGTGTGCATACTTTTTCTTTAGCAGGGGACACAAGGTCGCCCTGGCCTCTGTTTGCCAGAGGCTGCCCTGGGCTGGTCCACAGGCCCTGAAAGGAGATCATTACTGATCCATCAGTGCTTTGGGGTCAGGTCTGCCCCTGTGCTAGCGGAGAAGCGGTGAAGAATTTGGCAGTGTTGACAAGCCTGCTGGGCTCATAAAAATGATCTCAGGAAATCACTGGATTCAAAATAGAAAGTCTGTGCTGGAGCTCTTGGCTGGAACCTTGATCAGATTAAGTGAAATCCGGGTTTATCACAAGCCCCGCCCTGTAGGCACAATTCGCTAATCTCCCAACTATTAACCGGGCAACTAGCAACAGTTTTAAGAGGCCATGGCTCCTTCAGTGAATTCTCTGGGACTTGCAGTGCCCTCTGGTCCACCTTCCTGGGCTAGGCTGCTGCTTGCCCCTGTGGGTGTAACAGGCGCCCCCAGGACAGGACCCGCCTTTGCTCAGTCTCCTGCCACCTGCTTCCAGGGCGGCTGTTCCTGAAGCTGTCCCCACCTCGCTGCAGGGTGGATGGAGCCCGAGGGAGGTGCTAACTGGTCCCTGCCCTGCCCTAAAGGACACACCCCTAGGCCTCGCCTCTTCCCTCCTAGCCGCCCCTGCTGGCTGCACACAGGCCCCTGGCACCATCTTGCCTTCCTTTCTGCTGCCCACGGACCTGTCTACTGATCACGCAGGTGGGCACAGCGTCTGCCGCAGTGAGAGCCCAGCGCCACTAGGGGGCGTGCGGCAGCATTCGCTGCATTCCTAAAACTGAAAATAAATAGGCTCAGGCAGGATTAAGGGGAGGTTTTGAGAGACTATGTTGTGGTCACAGCCTGGGATATTGTCCGGAGAATAAAAATGAGCACAAGCTTGGTGAGTGAACATAGATGAGAATTTTTTT
>PVIR01011998.1:15983-45878 GCA_004026965.1 Petromus typicus | reverse complement strand
GGCTCTGACTGCTTCCTTTCCTTTGCTCACATTTTCAGAACTCCTGTCCTGGACACTCTCTCCTGGTGCTGGCCCGTCCACCACTGACTGTGGCTGTGGTAGGTGAAGGGGACTGTTGGGGGCCCTTGTGAGGAGACAGACTACTGGTTATTTACAACCCCTTCATGATTTTGAGGATGGTGGTTGCCACGGAGGGTCCTTTGATGCAGAGCTGCCTTCCTGGTGTGGCCAAACCGTGCTTTGCTTCCACTAAGAACCAGCCAACCCAGAAGGAAGACAGAAGGCTTCTCCGTGCTAACAGATACCTCCAGGCTCCTGTGCACAAGCCAGTTTCCTCAGAGGTAGAATGGACTTACCAGGGTCATCAAGGTATTCCCAAATGCCACCGGTTCATTGGATGAGGACAGGGGTTTGCTTCAGCCTGCAGTGGGACCCTGTCTCAGGAAAACAAATATGGCTGAGACATGGCTGCACTCCCATTTCCACGGTGAAAGCCCCAAGAACCACCGATCTAAGCTGCCTGTTCTGGAGAGCTGCACCATGGAACAGTATGGGCAGTATGGTGTGGCGGTGGGCTCAGGGTCTGTATCTGCTCAGGAATTCAAGAGTGAAGGAGAAATACCCTTTCCTCCTCTTCTTTCTGTCTTCTCGATTATTATTTTAAAACCAGTTTGAAAATCACTTGTTATGCTAGGTCTTGAACAGCACATTCTGCAGTTCTGACCTTTGCATAGTGCAGTTAAGTAGCTTTTACTATCACCCTGCATCCCAAGAGAGGCACATTGTGAATTTTTCCTGGGACAGACTTACTCTGCCATGAGTATTGAAAGTTCTTCTAATTCTATCCTGTTTTGTTTTGTCTTTGATCTCTTAACTACAGTAACAGAAGATACAATAATAGCTCCTTGTGGACAAACCATATGTCAGGTACTTTATTTATTCATGATTTTCCTAATATCCCTGTGATTTGAATACTTTATTTCCATGAAAGAAATGTAGGGTTAGAAAAATAGGTCACTTTCCCCAATCACACAGGCAGAAAGTAGCATCGCTGTGACTAAAAAATGTGTTGTCACCACCCATAACCTACAGTGGCCACCATTACCTCAATTTTTTTTAAAAAATGTTGCCGGACAATTTTTGTATCTTTGAAAGTCAGCAATAAAAATTTTAAAATGCCATGTCATTGGCACAACATTAATGCTACTTATTCTTAGTGCTTAACTCCCAATAAATAATATTTTCCTTGAATTAAAACTCTAAATTTTGAACATTCTGTTTGAGGATGACAGATTTGATATTATAAATATTAGCAATCAATTATGGAACATGTTGGATTGACATGATATTGTGTATTGAGACTATGCCGTCCCAGTATGTGATACATGGGCAGATGCACCAGACTCCTAATCCTCCAGCGTGTTCTAGCTTCTAGAAGAGTTTTCATGACAACTGAGTTTCACGAACCATAGAGAGATAGCACTTATGCAGAAAACAACTCCTCTTCTGCCTCCAGTTTGGAATTGTTTTTTTACTGCCTGTGTTTCAGCAAGAAATACATTAATTTGGCGAGCTTCATAGAATTCCTGTCGTGTTTCTTTTTTATTAACATATTAATTTTAAAATAACAGCCAATCCTAACAAATGTATACCCGCACTGACAATTCCTCAGAATATATTTTGCCTCATTACTCTATCCTAATATACAGTGTAAACAATGTCAAGATATACTTTGATCAACCCTATTACCCCTCCCCATTTACTTTCTTTAACCCAACCTCCCTCCTTAGTTCCCCTACTCTCTTGAACATTTTCTTCCTATTTCACAACACCAATTATACATTATGATTCTCATGTACACTTTCAGTTTCTCAGACCAGGGAAGTTATTCAGTATTTTCACATGTGTGTCCTATTTTGCTTAAAAGTATGGCCTCAGTGTGTATCCATTTAGCTATAAATATCTCACATTTATCATTCTTTATGCCTGAGTAGTACTTCATTTTATTTTTAAAAATCTTCTTTATCTAGTTACTTGCTGATGATCATTTGGATTTTTTCCATTATTTGCCTATTTCAAATTAGCCTCTACACACATGGGTATGCATATATTGCTGTGGTATGTTGCTTTTAAGTCTTTTGGAAATATATGCAGCAAGGAAACAGCAGAGTTAAATGGGAACTTTAATCCTAGTTTTTTGAGAAATCTCCACACTGATCTTCACAGTGGTTGCACCAGTCTGTGCTCCCACTAACAGCGGAGAGGCTTCCTTTTTACCCACACCCCTTCTAGCATTTGTCATTAGTTGATTTTTTCACAGTTGCTATTCTTTCTGGAGTGAGGAGGAATCTCAGGATTGTTTTCATCTGCATCTCTAAAATAACCAGTGGTGTTGAACATGTTTTCATATGTTTATTTGTTGATTCTACTTCAAATGAGAACCGTTCATTTCAGAAGCCTATTTTTGTATTGGGTCTTCACATGTGGGGTACCTTTTTTTTTTAAGTTCTTTGTATATTCTAGATAGTAGGTCTTTGAGGAACAGCTGGTGAAAACTGTTTCCCATTTGTGGGTTATATCTTCATCACCTTGTTGGTAGTTTCTCTTGCTGTGCAGAAGCTTTTTTTGAAACAGGGTCTCGCTTTGCAGTTCAGGTTCGCCCTGAGCTCACTATGTAATCCAGGCTGGCCTGGAACTCACAGTAAACCTCCTGCCTCTGCCTCCCGAGTGCTGGGATGACAGACCTGAGCCACCACACCCACAACTGTGGTATGTGGTACTGATTGCTGGTAGGTGTGAGTCACCACAGCCGGCATTGTTGTATGTGATTACCAGGGATCAACCTGGGCCCTTGTGCCTGTAAGGCAGGTGTCAGAACCACTGAGCTAAATCCCCCACCCTAGATTCCAAATTTATTCAGTACGTTTGTACTTGTGCTACACTGTATGCTCTCAATAAATGGTAGATGCCTGGTATTGTGATATATCACGTGATTCATAAGGAAAGGAAAACAATGAATTATTTCTATGCAACATGGAAAGCACATATAAAATGATAACAACCTCACTGTGTACACAATGTTAGTGTGACGGTGTGTTAGCTTGCCTCCAGAGCTACACTTCAGCAACTAACTGACAGGGTGAGAGGCGAGATATTGTATTCAGAAATAATGAAGTCAATAATTTTAATCATCATGAAAGCTGCTTTTGATTTCAGGGTTATGTACTCGTCAAGACACAGAGTATGGCCTCTGGTAGTTATCCCAATAGTATGCTTAGGTTTGAATCCCGAGATCCTGAAATGTCTGAATTAATGGTATACTTTAGAAATAAAGATAAAATAAAGTCAAAAACATTAATGAGGGTAAACTTTTATTGAATATTTCCCCTATCCAAGTTATTGCTCAAACCATATCATGTACCATCTCCCTTAATCCTGATGTTGGCCCAAAAGGGAGGTAGGTCAATGACTATCCTTATTTACAGGTTAAAATATTGAATTCAGACATGAATTAACTATTTCAACGTTTCTTAAAAATAGTCTAATTTACCATCATTGGTAGTCTGAGACTATCTTCCTTTTTAGTGAATACCTATCTGAGATCATTTCAAAGTTACAAAAAGTTGTAAGAATAGTACAAGGAATTCCCACTCATATCTTACTCCGCTTTTATACCTCAAATGTTAGTATTTTATATATTTTTTATTTGAGACAGGGTCTTACTGTTAGTTCAGGCTGGTCTTGAGCTCACTATGTAGCCCAGGCTGATCTCGAACTCATAGCACCTATCCTACTTCAGCCTACTGTGTGCTAGGATTAGAGGTGTGAGCCACCAGGTCTGGCAACATTTTATACATTCACAGTCTCTGTGAATTTCTGTCTCTATGTGTTTTGGTCTTTGTGTCTTTATCTGTTTCTCTCTATATATACACGGAGCAATGTGTAAATGCACACACGTATAAATTTCTTCCTAAGCCACTTAAGAATGAGCTACAGACATGTTTTTCTTTTGGAAATACTTCAGAGTTTTTTGATGTTGTTTTTAAAATTAATTAAGTTTAGTGGTACATTTTAAACACACTGAGATGGGGAGAAAATGAAAAAGAAAACACCTAAATATGGAATATATTAACAGTTGAGAGGTTAAATGAAGTACAATCCAAACAGGAGTCCTTTGTCTTATTCCTATTATTTTTAAGTGTGACACTATCTTTATGGGACAAGACTTATCTTTTATATGCTCAGAGTACAATTAGGAAAGTCACAATGATACAATTCTATTCTCTTTTATAGAGTTCTTTCAAACATGGCCAATCTTCCCAACAATGTAATTTACAGAGCATTTTCCAGTTTTGTGACCTTTTGTCTAATATAGTGTCATACATTTTCTTTAGTTGTTATCTTACTTTCATATGATTCATTATGGTATAGTCATGATTTTCTCTTTCATGTCTATAAGTTTTTTAAAAGTATGGAATACTTGGTAAAGTATCCCATAGTTTGAATTTGCCTTTTCTATTCTCATGATTAAATTCATTTCATACATTTTTTCCAGGAGCATCATAAAAATGACATTCCCTTCTCAGGGCTTTATCATCAGGTAGCATATGAGATCTTTTTATTCAAGAACCGATGATGTCAAACTTGGTCACATGTTTAAAGTTGTAGGTACTAGGTTTCCCCAATGTAAAGTTACTATATTTCCCTTGTAAATGTAAATGTCCCATGTGGAGAGAATTATGGATTACCTAGCTGACTGAGACTCTTTCTCTTGAGACTTTCTCAAAACTCCTACTGAATATGTACTGAAACATCTAAAACTGTGAGCCAGAATAAACCTCTCTTCCTTTAAGTTGAGGTTTGTAAGTATTTTGTCCAGGACAAGAGGTGACTAAGATACAGGCCAATGGAACAGAAGTAAGGCCTTGAAAATAAACACATTGATATATTTTTAATGAATCTTTGATAAGGGCACCAAGAATAGAACATACAGTGAGAAAAGACAATGCTTTCAATGGATCAAAATGGGAAATCTGGATAGCTACATGCAAAACAATAAAATTGGAATGCTGTATTATAACAAGCAAAAAGTAAGTTGAGATGAAGTAAGGACGTATGGTTTTGCAGAACAGCAACCAAATGTGTAGATGCTGCCCCAGAAACGAGAGCTGTTATCCCTTTCTTCCTTTCTCTACATTCTATTGTTACCAATAAAGGTTATTCTTACCACAAAAAAGACCACCATGTAAAACCTGAAACTATACAAACCTCTTGAACTCTTTGACATTAGTTTTGAAAATGGCTGTTTGGATTTGACACTAAAACCACAGGCAACAGTTACATAAATAAATAGAACTACATAAAACTACAAAATTTTTCACAGTTAAGGAAATGAACAAAAAATGTAAGAAATATAATAAAAACATTTGAAAGCAAAAAATGACACAAAATTAATCTCCAAAAAGTACTCATAAAATATAAAATAGTAATATAAAAATATAAATAGTAAAATATAACCCAACTTTTAAAAATTGGCAAAGGACTTGACCATAAAATTTTTTCCACAGAAAACACAGAAATGGCTAATGAAAATGTACTTAACACTGGAGGAAGAGTATATGAAAATACACTCAACATATAAAAATATTTAGACTTTTCAATTTTGCTAATTTTGTTCAGTATTGATACTTGAACCCAGGACCTTGTTCATGTGTTCTACCACTGAATTATGCTCCTAGCCCTGTCCTTTTAAAAGATTAACAATTTGACCAGAGATTTAGCTCAGTGGTTCCGGCACCTGCCTTGCAAGTGCGAGGGCCTGGGTTCCATCCCTGGTAACCACATGCAACAATGCCAAGTATGGTGACTCATGCCCACCAGCAATCAGTACCAAACACCACAGTGCCAGGCATGGTGGCTCACGCCTGTAATCCCAACACTCGGGAGGCAGAGGCAGGAGGATTGCTGTGAGTTCAAGGCTGAGGTCAGGATCAGCCTGAACTACAAAGGCAGACCCTGTCTCAAAAAAAAACGATTAACAGTTGTGTAGCATTCACTCTACTGCAGGCACTTTGTAAGAATTAACTTAGTGCTTCTAATATTGAGAGGCAAGTTCTGCTATTAAACCCATTATATAGATTCAGATACCAGGAACAGAAAAGATATTTAATGAGTCCAGATTACACTGCCAGTTATGTGACAGAGTCAGAATTTGAACCCAAGCCCTCTGACTCCAAAATTTGTACCTTTAATCATCATATAAAGCTGATTAAGGAGAAGCTCAGAAATGGAGTGAGGGTGGAAGGAATGGATAGATGTGAGTCTTGTATGCCTTTTTATATGTTTATACTTTACACTTGAGTCATATAGATGTATTAGTTTTAGAAATGTGATGAGAAAAAATATGTACAATTCTCATGATTGTGTTGCTCACTTTCCACATTAGAGACAAGTTCCTTACAAGAAATAATGATAGCATATTGAAGCAAGAGTTTATTGAAGGCCTGTCCAGAGTTCTCAGAGATCTTAGGCAGGAGATAACATTTTGTGACCCTGTCTGCTCAGGCCATGTACCTGCTAGTTCCTGGTCCCTGCAGGTCCTTCCTGTAGAGTACTAGGCCCCAAATTGCTGCCCTGGTGGAGATCTTGCCAGCCTTGCTACTGTTTCTCACAGGGGACAATTAATTATCTTGGCAACCTCAGCAAGCAAGCAAAAAAAATGTTCTAACTATCCTTGGGGGCGCGAGGTGGGGGGTGCGTAGCACAAGAGGAGATAAAAGGGTATAGGGAAAAGAATAAAAGGAGCAGGAATATGAAAAAGGTATCCGATCCACCCTGGTTTACAAGGTACAGACAGAAGACCATACCCTTTAGGTTGTATTTTCCAAAAGACCCTCTCACTTGCAACAATTTTTATTTTTTCTGCTTGTTTTCAAGAAAGGCTGCAAAATGAACTCAGTAAGTTCTGATTCCCCAGAGACTCAGGCGTCCTTGCTGTCCCTGATTTTAAGTACCTTGATGACTCTTGTCTGGCTATTCCCTTGCCGAGTAGAGAAAGATCCAGTATACAGCTCCTGAGTAGTTTTGAGATTTTTTTTCTGAGTTTGTATCTAAGTCTGTCTCTGCTTTGATATTTTTCAGCCTTTAACTCAACCTAGGTTTGAGAATGGTATTGAACCTTTTATCCAGGGAAAGCAAATAAGTGTAGCAAGCTGAAAGGTGGGAGGTGGCACCAAATACACTAGGAACCAAGGAATTCTGGAATATCCAAGGGCTACTAAGAAAGAAAGGAGGGTGAGGAGAATGGCCAGGTATATGAGCTACCTCCTCTATGCCACAAAATTCAGTAATGGCTGATCGGCAGTCTACTGTCCTCATGATGGAAGAAACTTTAAGCTGTTGAAAAAAAAGAATAGATGATTAGGTGGAATAAGGAAATCAGAAAAGGAGGGGAAATGTCTCATATGAACAGGAGGGACTACAGTAGCTCATTGGATACAAATCTACTATAACTGCTTTAGAAACTTAAGTCTCTAAGGGCTGAGAATTTAACTCAGTGATTGCAGCACCTGCCTTGCAAGTGCAAGGTTGTGAGTTTAATCCCCAGTTCTAAAACCAAAAACAAATGGTGGGGGGACCTGACAGCTAGGGAGGTAGCTCAGTGGTAGAGTACAACACAAGGCCCCGGGTTTGACCTCCAGATCTGAAAAACATAAAACTAAGTGTCTCTGACATTAAATTTCCCAAATTTTTCTCAGAAGAAAGCAGAAAACAATACAGGTTCAAGCAAATAAATCTTGTACATATACATATATACATATAAACAGGGCAATACCTTCTGCCCAGTACAGGTGTAGAGATACATGCAAAGTAGATGGACTGGAACATCTACACAGGGACTCACACTGTGCCTACAGCATCATCACTACTGTGCAAATGACCTTCCTAAATTATTTGTTAAGAAGGAAAGAATGAAAAACTAGGAAGTTGCAAAAGGAAGAGAAAGATGACAATTCAGAGACAGCAGAGTCCAGGCAACATCTCTACCTTTCCTTCTTCCTGGGTGCGGATAAGTCTGCAGCCTACGGTGGTGCATGACTCTGGAGCCCTCAGTCTCCTGGGACAGGTGCCCTGAACTGCACTTCAGTTGTTCTACGTGACCTATTGACTTCCGGGTAGGAATAATCAGGTCTAACCCACAGGGTCATTTTGGTGGAGATACAACTTCTGTTTCCAAGGCCTGTGAATGAACCACATCCTGCCAGGATATGTGCCAGCCCTTAGTGAAGCCCGATAGGCAGTCTACTGTCCTCATGATGTAAGAAACAGATGATGCCAGTTTTGAAAAATTTCTACCTTTGATTCACCAGAGCTATGCAGGAGGGAAGGGAAGCTGGACACTGGAAGAAACTCTGAAGAAAGAGAGAGAGGAAAGATTCAGTGAGGAGAATGTGTTGAAATATTAACCTTTTTCATAACTGTGTCCTTTTTTCAGGATGGAAGGTGGCTCATTGCTAAGCTGGTGAGTAAATCACTATATGTTTCCTAGGATGACATGAGGCATCATAGCCCCCACCACCACCAAGTCTTAAAGTTTGGGGAAGTAAAGTTCCCTTGACTAGGAAAATTGGGTGGCTAACTTTAGGACCCTATCTAAAAACTGTGCTCTTCTCCAGGATCTTCCAGTTGCGAGCCCAGAGGAAACTGTTCTCCCGGGTCTCCTTCATGGAGGGGCAAAGAACAGAGGTGAGGAGACAAGCACTGAATTCTGCAGAAAGGGTAAGAATGATAAGTACTAAGCAGAGAAGGCATTTGCCTTTTTCCACATCATATTCCACGCACTGCCTCTATGTATGTCAAGTGACAACGTTTCTGAGCTTTGGCCATCACACGTTTAGATGATAATTGCTCTTATTTGGTGGGTATGGAAGTAAAGACTGAAGGAGGTAATGAATGTACATTGATCCGAAGCCTAACAAGAAAGACATGGCACATTCAAGATAGGTGGCTAAAGGGGTATGGAGAAAGTTAAGCCGGAAGAAATATCTGTTGCTATCATAGCCGCCATGCCATCTTTATGTAAGAGGCTTTATGTACCCTCAGATCCACTCACTACCCTGTTCTGGACCCCAGGAATCTGTCTCCTATGGAGAGCATCACTGAGCTACAACAGAGTTTGGCTGATGGGAGGCCCTGGTGGTTAGTAAAGAAAATGTACACCCCCCCCAGGTCTTAAAACAATTGGGGCTATCTCCATTTTTAGGCTGGAAGGGATAGAGAAAGATGGCAGTTATTGGAATAGTTGTGGTAATTATAGTAATGTAAACACAGAAAGACAAGTAATACATAATCTTATATGCATAGCCTTCAAAAAGGATTGAACTCCTGGTAACAGAAAATAGAACGGTAGTTCCTTTGGGATGAAGCATAAAGGAAGGAAAATCAAAGATGCTTCTCAAATGGTACAAATTTGGAGTTATAAGAAAAATGGACTCTGAATGTAAAACATGGTGAATATAGTTCATACTAGTTTATTTTGCAGTTGAAATTTAATAAGAGAATACAAGTCTATATAATTTCCAAGTGCTTATTATTTTCTATTTGTGCTTTTCAGAGTGTTATTCATGCAAGTCAAAGTGACCCAGATGAATTTGAGCTAGTACTCAGTTTTAAAAAGCAATTATGAACATCGAGTGAAACAACAATTATACAGCAAAAGGAAATCAATTTTCTATTTCTCCTGCTATGCCCCTTATGACACCCTGCCTTGGAGACAGCTGACTACAGACTGAAATCTCTATAAAATGTGATCCAAAATAACCTTTTCTTGCTTTAACTTGTGGGTGTTGGGTATTTCATCTCAGCAATGAGAAAAGTAACTAAGACATGAAGGTACCCTGATGGAGAAGCCCACCAGAAGAAATCCACTACTGGGGGCTTAGAAAGGAAAGCTGGTCCACCCATTGAGCCTGGAACTGCTTACCCACGAGGGCCAGCAAATATGACATCCTGGGAAGGAACACAATGTTTTGAAGGAATGAAGTTAGTGCCATAGATGCAGCTGGGCTCCTGGGATTAGCACCAAACCTAGCAACAACCGACCAGCCAGTGCACAAGTCTTGGCTCCCTTCTCACTGAGAGAGGGAGCTCAGAGAGCAAGATACTTGCAGATCAGGGTACAAGAGAACAGAGAACTCTTCTGAGGTCGGTGACTGAGTTAGGATTGGTGGGCCTGTGGGAAAGGAAAAAAAAAAAAAGACAGGCTACAGTCCTAATGACAGACCAAGAAAGTGACACTGAGAAGGTCATGGCTCAGTGAGTTCAGCTGCAGGCAGCAGTTGCAGCTGGTATGATCTGGAGGAGGAGGATGAAAGACACTGGAGCATGGCCAAAGCAGGCAGTCTGTCACTTAGCCCCCAGACTGACTAGTTCTGAGCCCTTAGATATCCTGCACACCACCTGCCCTTTGGTGACTCCCATGAGAACGCTCAAGACAACCAGCCAAAAGCTACTGAGTGCCACAGCCGTAAGCACCACTGAGATTGCAGGCTGAACAATGACAATGGACTGTGGTCAGAGAGTCTGGTAAAGACTGAGAAGAGAACAGTGGCAGAGCCAGAGGCGGTTGCAAGTGCACTGACCCAGAGTGGTATAGAAAGATGAAACATAGCTGCAGAGATTACTGTGGAGGGAAGGGAATAGACATCAAGAAGGCCCTATCAGAAATCAGGGGAAGACTCGGTACTTTACCTGCCAATGTCCTCCCCCTCTTCAAACACAATTTATGGCATCTAACAGTAAAAGAGAAAACAAAAAGCCTCTAGCTAGCCACATCTACATAAGCACAAATGAACCAAGCAAAACTGTGCCTGAGGAGGAAATAATGCAGGCTTAGCAGTTCACCCAGACTGCCTCTATAAGTCAAAGTTTTTCAGTTTGTAAATATAGGGGGGAAAATATTCTTGGTATGCTAAATGTAGTATGACTATGACAGACAAGACTCTATACACTTTTGTGGTTTTGTATGTGTGAGAGTTTTCTTTCTCTTCTTTCTTTTTCACCTTTTACTTGATATTACACAGGAAATGCTTATACATGCGAAAAGGGGAAAAAAAAAAAACGAACTGCTACTTTAGTTTAAATAGTACCTTCTAGGCTGAGGATTTAGCTCAGTGGTTCCAGCGCCTGCCTTTCAAGTGCAAGGGCCCGGGTTTGATCCCTGGTATCCACATACAACAATGCCAGGTGTGGAGAGTCATGCCCACTAGCAATCAGAACCATACACCACAGTGCCGGGTGTGGTGGCTCACGCCTATAATCTCAGCACTTGGGAGGCAGAGGCAGGAGGACTGCTGTGAGTTCCAGGCTGAGCTCAGGGCCAGCCTGAACTACAAAAAGCGAGACCCTGTCTAAAAAAAAAAATAGTACCTTCCATGGGCTTGTCAGATTAACACTGCCCAAAAATTGTGTGCAGAGCATTCAAACACACGATTGATATATTAATTGGTTTCAACCTACTGAAAGTTTTGCTCAGTTTCAACTTATACTTCCTTCATTCTTCATTCCATATCCAACCCCAACAAATCCTTCCTCAAACCCTTTCTCCATCAGCCTGAAATCCAGATATAAAAATACTATAAGCCAAGTTCTACAGTATATGTTTTCTTTCTTGCATTTCAATTGTCTCTTTTTTCTCCTTTCGTTCTTTCTCAGTTTTTCTCTTTCATTTCTTTATTCTTTTTTCTTCACTCATTTTCTCCATCTCAGCATGCCTGTCATCAATACTGTATCATTCTTTCTAGGTTATTTTAAAAGTATGAAATTGTTGAAAACAAGTTTTACATTATATGATTGATATACAGTAGGTTCTGTAGATGCTGATACAAACAACAGTGGTTCTCTCATTGCAAGGAAGAAAACAGGAATTTTTTTATTATGATGAGTAGCTTGAGGAGGTATATAAGTACCAAGTCATAACAAAAGCCAAGATCCCATCAAATACATATACATATACATACATACATATACATACATACACACTCACTATAGAGATTTTCAAAGTAGTGCCAAAGTCTTTATACACTAATACTCAACCCTCAGGACACACATACAAAAGAAATATGAGGGAAAAAAGAGAATAAAATGCCTCCATAATCCATTAATTCCCCAAAAGCTAATTTTACAGGCACTAAAGTAAAAGTCAAATGGCCAAAATGTTTAAAGGAATCAAAGAAGAAGGAAATCCGTAAGATATTAAGAGAGCTCAAAAAGGATATAAATACACAGTTTTTCATTGATTAAAATACATAGTAATCTTAAAGAAAACACAAATGAAAAGCTGATTGAATTAAGAAAATACAAAATATGGCCATTTTAGTAGAGAATTAGGGATCATTAAAAAAATCAAGCAGAAATCCAGCATACAAAAATTCTATTGAACATATGGGCAACAGAAATGACCAGTGAGAGGACAGTGTGAGAATTAGAAGGTCAATGCAGTTGACCATGTACTCAGTGATGCCCTACAAAAAAAAAACATACTATGGTGTCATTGAAGGAGGACAGGTCCAGGCCAGGAGGTCAAGCATGCAGAGTCACACACACCAGACTCCCGGGAGGTTTTACGAACACTTCTGCTTTATTGAGCATGGAATACATCTTATATAGACACAAGGCAGAGCTGCTACGGGTAGGGAAGGGGACAAGGGGGTTGTGCTATGTGGTGGTTGGTTAGGGGGAGTGGAATCTAAGGGCAGAACCATTTATGTCTCTTGTGGAGGAGCCACAAGAGCCCAACGCAAAGGAGGCAGGTCTAGCTCAAGTATAGCTTAGGCGGGGAGTGCTCAATGCGCCATTTATTTCTACCAGGTCTACTGAGGAACATGGCATCTCTTGGGTCCTAGGAAATAGGCGCATGGTGTATTTGGCCTAGCCCAACTTGAACGTCGTCCACACTATGGTCACTGGATCTAAAAACTGCTAGATGACTCAAAAAATAGACAAACAAACAAAAGCCTAAGAAAAACAGGGGTTAAGAAAGCTTAAAAAGTTGATACAAATTATTCAAAAATTATTCACCTAAATCATGGCAGGAAAATTTACTACACTAGGGAAAAAAATCCAACTTCCAAGTAAATTGTGTATATAGGACACCAAATAGCCATGACCAGGAGTAAAAAGCAAAAACAAGCAAACCCTACCCAATGATGTATCATAGTTAAAATCCCAGAAATTCGCACAAAAGACAATTTTTAAAGTTTTGGAGTAAAATATCAAGTAAGTAATAAAAGCAAGCCTATGAGAATAACAGCAGGTTTCTCAATAGATTTTCTCTCTTTAAAGGCCAGGAAAAGCTGAAGCAAAGCTTTTCAAGGGCTAAAATAAAACAGTTTTCAACCAAGATTAACATATCCTCCAAAAACATCTTTCTAGACTAGAAATGGCAAACCTATGGCACACATATGCAGTGGGTTGTTTGTATCATTGGAAACTCTAAAAAGTTCCCCATCAGTGTTGTAGATTGATGGAGAAATGTCACAACATATGAAAACCTGTGGGACAAAATGAAAACAGCTCCAACTTTATGGTCCTTTTGGACACTGTAGAAACTAATGAATCTGATGAAATTGGCTAGTTATTCCTGATATGACGGGCCAAAGTAGTATAAGAATTGGGTCAAGGATTTGAATTTTCAACATCAGCATAGCATAAATGATCTAAGAATTTCTATGTTTGCTCTGAAGGATATTCTTAGCATGTCTGGCCAGAACTTGAGACTGCTGACAATACAAATACTCATCCTTTAACTGGCTGAATTATACTGCAAGTTGATCTTCCACTGGGAAAGAATGGGGTCCTAATATTTGGAATGGGGTCATATGGAACCTGAAGAAGGTGGAGAAACTGAGCCCCTAAGTTCACATGTTTCTGTTTTTTCTAGTGAACATAGTCTCCCTGCCCCTCGGCATTAGCTGCCTCCTCACTACAGTGCAATCAATCTGTCTGCCCCATCACAGCAAATTAGTCCTGCACTGCCTAAGAAAATTTTAATGCACTGTCCTGAGAAACCTGTCACACAATGCAATCTGATTCTCCTCAGGAATAATCCCAGGTTCAGGGATGTAACTCAGTGACACTGCACACCTGCCTGGCAAGCACAAGGCCCTGAGTTCAATTCCCAGTACCACAAAAAAAGAATCACCAGCTGTGTCAACATGACACTCTGAATATTATAGCTGATACAAAAAAATATCCTTTCAAGAGCATAGGAACTGGGCCAGGGATTTAGCTCAGTGGTTCTAGTGCCTGCCTTGCAAGTACAAGGGCCTGGGTTCAGTCCCCAGGAACCACATACAACAATTCTGGGCATGGTCACTCATGCCCACCAGCAATCAGTACCACACACCATAGTGCTGGGTGTGGTGGCTGTAATCCCAGCACTCAAGAAGCAGAGGCAGAAGGACTGCTGTGAGTTCCAGGCTGAGCTCAAGGCCAGCCTAAGACACAAAACGAGACCCTGTCTCAAAAAAAAAAAAAAAAAAAAAAAAAAAAGAAAGAACATACACTACTCTTTAGAGCCAGGGAAAAAAGCTCAGTGGTGCTGCACCTGCCTATTAAGTGCAAGATCCTGAGTTCAATCCTCAACACGGAAAAAAAAAAAAATCATCCCAAATCAACTCACTTTGCCTCTAGACCTATAACTCAATTCAAGGAACATCAGATATCTAATGGTAAGGTACAATATATGACCCATGTGGAAGTATGCTATGCTTCAAAAACACTACTTTAATTTTCTAATGTATTCAGACAAATCTGAGAAACATGTTTTGGAATGAATACAAAGGGTGTGAAAATGATGAACAGAGCAAAAAGGTTCAATTGGAATATATATATATATATATATATATATATATATATATACTCTAAACACACATTTTTGCATTTAATGTACTAAACTCAGGGAGATTGAAAGGACCCACAGTTTGTTTATCTGGTTGGCTGAAATATGGATTAAAAGGTGGTCCATATCAAAAATATATATGCCAAACCTGACTTGGTTCAATGAAGTGTAAAATATGTAAAGGCTTAGTGAGATTGAGAGGCTAGTAGGTTTGTCATTTAAGACTAGGTCACATTGGGAGAGTTCAAGATACATAATTTTTACTGATAATGTGAATAATTGTGAGGAGAACTTCTGTACTCTCGGGAAAATTCTATGATCTGTCTTCTCTGAAAGTCAGATACTGGACTGGGAACTGCAATCAATGACTTAAGAAATTTACATATAGTGAAAACAACTAGATTATAGGGTAGCAGCAGCCATTTGGCAGCATTTAGCCAGGTAGAGAAAGCCTAGAAGGCTGCAATCCAGGATTGATGGGAGACTCTAGTTGGAGCTCAGAAGACTAGAATGCTGATAGAAATGTACACAATGAAGACCAGGCTCAGGAGCTTTCGACTGGGAACAAGACTCCTTTGGAAGAATATAGAGGCCACATTTGTTATACTCTGGAAGAAAATGTGTCTACATTTTGCCTATGTCCTTAAGATTTATGAGAGACACATTAAGGGCAGTGGACTAATTAATCAGGAAATTTCAAGGTAGTCCAATGTTCAAGTTGTGGTATGAGTATGGCTTGCTTTTTGCTAGATTTATAATAAGAATCAGTAGCAAAAAAAAAATATGGAAAGTTTGCCATTTGCAAAGGAAAGAAATACTTAGAAAAATTGGAGATATAAGTAATATGCTGGAAAGAGTAATATTAAAGAGAAGCCAAATACTTTATAATAGGACAACAAGAAAGATGTTTTAAGGATATGTCAGAAATCACCAAGAGCCCACTCTTTGCAGAATGCAAAAGTTGTGGGGTTATAGAGACTTCCCTCTAGATTTCAGAAAAAGGCCTATAATGATGAGCATTGCAGCCACAAGAGGGCAGTGCATGAAGCTGTGTAGTTAAAAGGCCAGCAGAGACACTACAAAGATAAAAAGAATGAGATAGTAATTTTTAAAAAGGAAACAATGGGCCGGGGATTTAATTCAGTTCATTAGTTCTGGCACCTGTCTTACAAGCACAAGGGCCCAGTTTCACTGGTGGCTCATGCCTGTAATCCCAGCACTCAGGAGGCAGAGGCAGGAGGATTGCTGTGATGTGAGTTTGAGGCTGAGCTCAGGGCCACAAAGCGAGACTCTGTCTCAAAAAAAAAAAAAAAAAAAAAAGGAAACAAAATTTATGTATATAGGGGTCTAGGGTTACAGGGTAGGTGGGGGAAGGGGAAAAAATTGAGAATCAAGTCGTGTCATATTCTGGTACAAACTCTCAATGTTGAATGTGATGATGATGTGTATTGATAATGTACCAATATAGATTTGAATTCAAAAAAACAAAAGAACCCAGAAATGCAGAACATCTCTACTACAGCTTATATCTAGACATCCCCCCAAAGCCTCATGCACTCATAAGTGAGACTTTTGGAAGGTGACTGGATCATAGGTATGCAGGACCGAATTATGGGTATGTGATAGTGGATTAGTCTAATTATTGGTTTCAGCATACTTCTTGGTGTGATTTATGGGTTTACTGAAGAAGGAATACTACCTTGTGTATGGGTGGCACCAATAAACAGATTTGTAGGCTGGATAGAATAAAAACAGAAAGAAGAAACTCTGCTTCCTGCCTGCCATTCTCTTGGCCTTTTCTCATTTGCCCTATCTCTGCCATGCCACCCTGCATGGAGCCAGTTGACTATGGAATGGCTCCATAAGCCAGTCTACAAGCTGTAAGCTAAAATAAACCTTTCCTCCTTTAATTTGTGGGTGTCATGTATTTTGTCCCAGCAACAAGAAGGCGATTAAGATAGTCTCCTAAGAAAGGCACAGCATGCAGCAGCCCAAGAGAAAAGCTGTGAAGTTTGCATGACCATGAAATCAGTGCTGCAAGGGTTCAGGTGCCACAGCACTTTAGACCTCACATGGTGTCAGAACTTGTCCAGGGTGCTGGACACAGAACTGTAGCACTTCATATTGGCCACATTGAGTTTTGTTTTTGGCCCAATTTCTTTCTATCCTCTATTCCTTTAGAATGGGAATAATTACCCTGAGCCATTGCATCTCAGTAGTGTTGAACTTTATTTTTTATTTTTATAGGCACATAAAGCTAAGAGTTTGTGTTGAGTTTCAGAGGAGAGTTTGGACTTAACGACTTATCGGCAATATTAGAACTGTTAAAACTTTGCAAGCTCTTAGAGATGGACTAAATTTATTTTGCATAGAGATGCACATGAGTCTTTCAGGGGCCAGGTGTGGAATATTATGATTCAGATACAGCATATCCCCCTGAATTCTCATACACTCAGAGACAGGGCTTTTGGAAGGTGATTAGATCATGGGGGCACTACGTCCATCAATCCATTCAGCCACTGATGAGTGCAGCAGCACAGTGTGTTGTTAGGAAGTGGGGATTGGTTTTAGGCAGGTCATTGGGGGCATGACCTGGAAAGGTTCATCTCCCTCCTGGCATCCTCTCTTCACTTTGTCTTTTCTGGCCTGCATGCCACGAGCAGCATTTCACCAAAGCAGGTCCTTCCTCCATGCTGTTTCTGCATTTGAATCTGATAAACATGACTGAAATTTCTGAAAATGTGAACCAAAAATAAAATTCTCCTCCTTTAAATTGAGGGTATCAGGTATTGTGTCTCAACAACAGGAAAGTATTTAAGCCACTTATGCAAATAGAGATTTCTTTTTTTATTTTTTATTTTTTATTTTTTTAGACAAGGTCTTGCTGTGTAGTTCAGACTGGCCCTGAGCTCACTATGTAGCCCACACAAGCCTCGAACTCACAGCAATCCTCCTGCCTCTGCCTCCCTAGTGCTGGGATTACAGGCATGAGCCACCATGCCAGGCACTGTGGTAGTGGTACTGAATGCTGGAGGGAGTGAGTTACCATGCGTGGTATTGTTGTACTGGTCACCAGGATCAAACCCAGGACCTTGTGCTTACAAGGCAGGTGCCGGAACCACTAAGCTAAATCCCCAGCCGAGATTTCTTAACAGATGATGAAAATATTCTAAAGTTGATTCAGATGATGATTATGCATGTCTTTTAAGATAATAAAACAATTAATTATAGGTGATAAAGGAACCTTTTTCCACTGTTGGTGTGAATGTAGACTGGTACAACAATTAATTATGTACTTTGGGTGACATGTATATCAATATCTGTTTTAAAAACAAGACAGCTATATTTTATGTTTGAGAAACTCACTTGTAATGTAAAGGAATAGCTAAGTTAAAAATAAAGTGATGGGGAAAATATCATGACAGTGAGTAACCTACACCCACAGGAAACTTTGGTCACAAAGGAAGAGGCCTGGAGACCAGGAGATCCTAAACTCGCCAGAGCCATGTTTGCTCCTAGCCAACTTCATGCCCATAGATTTTGTGCCTTGATCACAGCCAGTAGCCAACTCCAAGCCCACTCTGCATTTTGTTTCCTGTTGATACAGATCAGTAGAGGTGGTTACCAATCTAATTGTGGATAAGACCAAAACAGGGAAAGAGATGATATGCCTGAAATCTTGGCAGTGCCAGGGAGAATCACGTTGGTCAAGCAATATTAGTCTCAAGAGAAGCACAAGGCTATTGTAAACTACAAAGATAGCATGGTTGTTTACCCCAAAAGTGAGTCTTTCTACATGGGAGGCTATAGTTGGAGAAGAAATCGAATGCAGCATCTGCTATTTTTAGTTTGTAATCAGGAGACACTTTTCATGCTGTTTCTGTCATATGAAAATCCCCAAATATAAATTAAGAACAAAATAAAGGATAGATAATAAAAAAATAGGGAGACAGATCTCTCACAAAAAGAGAAAGAACCTAGAGATCAAGTGAAGGGAGGGAGAGGGGATAACAAAAGATTTACAATGCATTATTTACATGTATTAACCTCTCACAAGGTATGTAAAATCTGTACTGCAAATGTGTACTAGTAAAAATGAAAACTGAAGAAAAAAGTAAAGTGATGGAAATATTAACCGATGGAACAGGATAGTGAGCCCAGAAACAGAGGCAGAGTAAGATGGAAGCTGAGTATGATGCTTCTGTGACCACTGCTCCAGGGACCCACCTATTTTAAATGCTATTCATATACAAAGCTACTTCACAAGAGCGAAGGAAGCCAGGTGAGAGACTGTAATGCCTAGCTTTAGTAAAACAATAAGGAAAGATACATTTCAAAATATTCAGAGGAAAAGAGTTGTCCATATCACTCCTCCCCCAACTACAAGCAGTTAAGAGAGAGGTGTCTCCTGCATGGCCAAGGGGAAGGAATTAAGTCCCGGATGTAGAAGTGAAACCTAGTACCAGATCTGGCCCTGGGAATCCTAATGCTAGGCAGAGCCCCAAGACCTCTGTCTCAGGTCTGTGAGGCAGCCTCACAAAGTGAGCCGCTGAGACTGTGTTCCCTGCTCCTCCAACATCAGGCAAAAACCTGAATGATGATAGGACAGACCTGATACAGTTCTGGCTTGCCTCATTACCAATTATCACAGAGGGGACGGAGGAGACCCTCCCCTCCCAGACAAAAGCAGCTGCGTTGTTAGGCCTGGGCGCCACAGGTTGCAGGCTGGATGTCGTCAACACTTGGTGGAATGTGCAGAGTAGGAGGAGGCCAGAGAAGAGCTGCGTGGCAGACAGTACATGCAGTGCGTTCACCCAGAGCCATATGGAGAAAGGCATAAGCGGCTGCAGGGATTATTTGGGGGAACGGAGTGGCGATTGCCAAGGTCCTTTCAGAGATCAGCAGCAGCCTGGATACTGGACCTGCCACACTGTGACCGCCCTAACACAACTGAGGGCGCACAATCATAAGACAGAAGGACAAACCCTCCACCTAGCCACCCCCCCCACACACACACACAAGAATACAACAGAAACAAAGCAGAGTGCTGCCTGCAGAGGGAATGAGACAGGCTTCGTAGTCCATTCAGAACCCCAAGCTCTTCCATTCACTGAAAGGCTAAAGAACAAACGATAGGAAGGGAGCCAGCCCAGTGAGGTGAAGGCACGAGTAGCGGTCCGACATGGGGCAGGAGAAAAAGACAGCAGAGCAATTCCACTCTCCCAGCTAGCTCTGTGCCCAGAAGGTACCGGGCCTACCTCTGGCCTATCAGTTCCTCACCAGAACCTTTCTACTCCTAGCCAAAGCTTCTGAGTGTGGAGGTGCCAGTGGGAACTGCAGCAGAGAACAGGCAGAATGTTTCACTTGAAGTCTTATAGAAAGAGGAGACAAGGGCCAGGGATTTAGCTCAGTTGTCCTGGTGCCTGCCTGGCAAGTGCAAGGTCCCAGTTCGATCCCTGGTAACCACATACAACATTGCTGGGCATGGTGACTCATGCTTATCAGAAATCAGTACCACACACCACAGTGCAGGGTGGTGGCTCACGCCTGTAATCCCAGCACTCGGGAGGCAGAAGCAGGAGGATTGCTGTGAGTTCAAGGCTGAGCTCAGCGCCAGCTGAACTACAAAAGTGAGACCCTGTCCCCCCAAAAGAAAGAAAGAAAGAAAAAAGAGCAGACATACATCCCTACAGGGATTCTTCTAGAGGGAATGGGTAGATATTAGGAAGGTCCACTCTAAAAACCAGGTGGAGACTAGAACTTGAGCAGCAACACTGTCTTTTTATCTTTTGATACTATTGGAGGTGCCCCATCCCAGAACGGAGACAAAAAACTCCAACTAGCCAGACACACAGGAACACAAATGAAACCAGGCAGATAACTACTTGCAGGGAGAAGGCAACAGATTCAACGATCTGTCTGGACCATATACACACAAACTAATTTTTCTGTTTATCAGCATAAGAGGAAGAGCACACTGGATGAATTCTGAATGTGCCATAAAAAGGACTGTACAAGACCATTTTATTTTTTGCATGAGTATTGTTTATCTTTCTCTTCTTTCTCTCCATTTAGTATATACAGAGAGATGTTTATATATGTGAAAAGAGAATAAGAATTAATTAGTACTTTAGTCTAAAGCGTGTCTTTCATGGACATGTCTGGCTCACTATCACCAAAAAATTGTGCATAGAGGATTCAACATAAACTTGTCAAGCATAAGTCATCCCTATATGTTCACAGAATCCTCTAATTACTTTTTCTTCCCTCTTAATCATTTGTCTTGTCCCCTATAAATATTGTTTCGAACTTTCTATCTACTCTCTATTCCAGATATAAAATCGACATTAATATCAACAAAAGCCGGGCCGGGGAGTTAGCTCAGTGGTTCCGGCGCCTGTCTTGCAAGCGCAAGGGCCCGGGTTCGATTCCCTGGTAACCACATACAAAACTGGGTGTGGAGACCCACACCCAGCAGCAACCA
The DNA here is from genome assembly GCA_004026965.1 of Petromus typicus. NCBI lineage: Eukaryota > Metazoa > Chordata > Mammalia > Rodentia > Petromuridae > Petromus > Petromus typicus. Next base: position 24,495 of record PVIR01011998.1, on the reverse strand, counting down.
GTACCACATACCACAGTGCCGGGCGTGGTGGCTCACGCCTGTAATCCCAGCACTCGGGAGGCAGAGGCAGGAGGATTGCTGTGATGTGAGTTGGAGGCTGAGCTCAGGGCCAGCCTGAACCACAAAGAGAGACCCTGTCTTAAAAAAAAAAAAAAATCAACAAAAGCCTACCTCCTTGCTTTCTTTCACTGGCAGTTATCTTATTTTTCTCTATTCCTTTTCTCTGACCTACTCCTTTATTTACCCCTTTCTTTTTCCTTCCCTCATGTTCTACAGCCAGCCTACCTGTCAGCAGAAATATATCACAATCTGTCTGGGTTACTGAAAAATGATTGAAATTGTTAAAATAAATGTTAAATTGCATGACTGACATATGGTTGGCTCTGTAGATGTTAATATAACTGGTAATTTTCATGCACACAGTAACCAAAACTGATCTTAGAGTGCTGAGTAATTTAAAGAGGTTTATAAATAATAAAACAAAAGCCAAGATAACATCATGGGGAAACATACACTAACTAAAGAGAGCTCTACACTAGTGACAGTTTTTTACTCTAATTTGTCTTCAACCCTTGGGGCAAAAATTATTGAAATATTGAAAAAACAAGACAAGAAGATCATTCCATTTGGCTAGAAAGTATGATAAATTGGAAACACTTGTAGGAAAATGGATGCACTTTGAAAACATAATGTTAAATGAAATAAATTATACAGACAAACTTAAATACTATATGGGTTCTCACACCAGAGAAAACTGAAATACTAAAAATGTAGAATGTGGAAAGCGATAAGCAAAGTTGACTTGTAACCTCCTTTGTAAAGAGTAAGTTCTGTCTGCAGCAGATGTTACCTTTTGCTGAGTACTGACCGAAAAACAAGAACTAATTAAGACCAGAAGGTGGGCGGTAAAAGAAAGTTGGCATGACCAATGAAAGTTTATTGCAAAAGATACTCTTTGTTATGTTTGCTATATAAAAGGCCAAGAAAAAAATAAACTCGGCGCATTCAGCACTGAGAGCACTCGGCTCTCGGCATTGCTGAGTGCCCTCCCAATTCTATCGCTTGTCTGTCTTTTCTTTTTCTCATTCCCCACTCCGCCATTCAGGGACTGTTCAACAGGTGACGGCTGGCTCCATCACAGTAGAGAGTAAAATAAAGGGTTGATAAAAGGAAATGAGGAGACGGGTCTCTTGCAAATGGTAAGGGGATCAAAAGTCTAAGCGAAGAGGCCATGTAAAAGATTGGTGATGTGTCATGTACATTTATCAGTTACCCCCTCGTGAATACAGTCATGATGCCTTATAAATGTGAATTAAGAAAAAAGAGAAAAATGGGTGGTGGAATCTAGAAATGGAGGGCAGAAGCAGAATGAGAAGGAAAACAGAATTAAGATATGCTCAACATATATACCTAAGTCCCTGAGATGAATGCAAATATCATGTACTACAAATATGTACTAATAAATAATAAAAATCATTTTAAAATTCTTAGCCCCCTAAAAGCTGATCTCATGGGCACTAAAAGTGGGGGATCAGAAACCAAACAGATAAAATATTTGAAGAGTTCAAAGAAGAAAACAGATCCATGAGACGTAGGACATGAAGGAAGGAAAACTGGAGAGGTAAATAAAGAAGCAGATCAAAAATCACAAAGAGGATATAAATAAGCAGATAAGGGATCTGACCGATAGAAGGACCAATGAGTTTACTTAAGACAAAAACAAAAATCCTCACTGTAAACAGTCTTAACTCTCCAGTCAAAAGACACAAAGATTGGCCAATTGGATGATGATGAAGCAAAACCCAGCTGTGTGTTAGGTATAAAATATCTTTTCCTTGGGCTGGGGATTTAGCTCAGTGGTTCCGGCACCTGCCTTGCAAACCCAAGGGCTTGGATTCCATCCACAGTAACCACATACAACAATGCTGGGCGTGGAGACTCCCACCAGCAATGAGAAGCATACCACAGTGCTGAGTGTGCTGGCTCACACCTGCAATCCCGGCACTCGGGAGGCAGAGTCAGGAGGACTGAAAAAGACAGCTCTTCCATAAAAAAATTGACTAAAAGGGAAAGGATGGAAAATGATAACCCATGCAACAGGGCCCCAAAGCAGGGGCAGCTATCTTATTTTACACAATGAGGACTTCAAGCCAAAACTGGCCATAGGGGACTAAGGTGGCCACTTTATATTACTAAAGGAAATAATTCAAAAGGAAAAGATAACAATTATAATATAAGTATCAAATTCTAGCACAACCAAGGTCATAAAATAAATATCAGTGGAAATAAAAGGTCAGATAAACATCAACACAGTGAAGAGTAGTAGGCTTTAGTACCCCTCTCACAAATAGGGCAACCAGACCAAATAAATCAATGATGTAGAACCACATCATTGAATAAACGGACTTAACAGATATTTACTGGGTTTTTCATCCAAAAACAACAGAATATACATTTTTCTCAACAGTAGCTGGCACTAATTCCAAAATGGACTGCATCTTAGACGATATACCGTGCTTAAATAAATATAAAAAATGGAAATAATTTCACATATACAGTCAGACCACAGCACAATGAAACTAGAAACCAATGGCAAAAGAGACCATAGAAACTATGCAAACAAGTGGAGATAACATAATGAAATCTTAAATAATCAATAGTCATAGAATAAATCACAGAAAAAATGTATAATTTCCAAGAATCAAATAAGAATGGCTGCATAACATACCAAAAACAATGGGTCACAATGAAAACGGTTGTAGCAGGAAAGTTTCTACCTCTGTTTACATTAGATTTTAAAAAGAGCTATGTCAAATAACCTAGTGATGTACCTCAAAGTCATAGCAAAACAAGAAGAATTCAAATAAAAAATTTGTAGAAGGGAAGGAATTATAGATATCAGAGCAGAAACAAATAGAATTGAGTCTAAAATCAATACATGGATCAATAAATTGAAGACTTATTTCCTTCAAAGTATAAACAAAATTAATAAATTTGTAGCTAAACTTACAAAATAACCAAAAACCCACATCATGCAACATTATAAGAAACTACTGCAAAAGGTTAATAGTGCAATAAATTGGAGAACGCAGAAGAAATGGCTAGCTTCCTAGATAAATATGAATTAATAAAACTTAGTAAAGAAGATACAAAAATCCTGAATGACCATTAATAGACATTGAAATACAAGTAATAATAAAAACAATATGAATTATGAAAAGCCCAGGATCTGACAGATTCACTACTGAATGTTACCAGAACTTTAAGGAAGGATTAATGCCAATATGCATTAAAATCTTCCATGAAAACTAGAGTCATGGAACATTGCCAAACTCAGTCTTTGAAGCTAACATTACCCTTATACTTAAACCAGACAAAGAATAAGCAGAAAAAGAAAAGTACAGGCCAGTTTCCTTAAGGAACAGAAATACAAAAATCCTCAACCAGATACTTGTAATCAGAATATAATAAATTAGCGAAATAATCACACATCATGAAGATCAGGGTAGTTTCATCCCATGGATCTAAGAATGTTTTAATGTACATAAATCAACCACACATAGAAGGATAAAATCATATAATCATCTTAATGATACAGTAAAAAGCCTCTAACAAAATCCAACATTTATTTATCATTTAAAAACCCAGGTAAAATTGATATAGAAAGAATTTGCCTGAAGTTGACAAAAGCCATTCATGGAAAACTTATTGTCAACATGGCACTAAATGGGGAAAATCTGCAAGTATTCCTTTTTTTTTTAAATTTTTTTAATCTTTATTGGTAAATTAAATATCATATAACATCATGATTGCACTCCATAATGGGGATTTGTACCAGTATAAGACACAACTTAATCTTATTTTTTCCCATAGCCCTACCCACCCTACAACCCCCCCCATATACATAAAATTTGTTTCTTTACTTTTTTGTTACAATCTCAACATTGTCCCCTTTCACCTTATTTTACATTGAGCATTTTCTATTTCACAATATATAACATACAATGCTAGGACTCATTTACATCTTCATTTTCTCATACCAGAGAAAAGATGCAATAAGTATTCCTTTTAAAATAATAAAGAAGCCAAGGGTATCCAGTCTTACCCCTCCTTTTCAGTATATGTGTTAGTCATTTTCTCTACCACAGAGAAACTACATCTGACACCCATAAACTTAAGGAGGAAAGATTTATGACTTGCAAGGTCTTCAGTACATCGCTGGATGGCTCCAGGGTGAGATGGGATGGCAGAGGAGTGCAGTGGAGGAGAGAGCTGCTCATAGCACAGCAGACAGGAAGCAGAGAGAGTGAGTGAAGGGAAGAGCCAGGGCAGGTCTGGGGAGCATCAGAAGTGTGGGGAGTCTGAGTCTCATAGGCATGTGAGTGAAGACAGAGCAATACAATAGAACACCAGGATTCAGAAAAGAAGCAATGGCAAGGAATTTAAGAGTGGTTATATTTGCCAGGAGCTGAGATACAAACACTAGTCCAGGGAAGATGCATCCCCAGCAAAGGCCTGAGAGGACCTTAACCTTCTGTAAACTGAATGGTGAATATCCTTCTCTGCATAAAACCAGTCTGTACACAAGGAGAGATATCCATTTTTTCAAATGCCTAAATCTTTTATTATAAAAGATTAAAAAATATGACACAAAACAGGTAAATACAGTTCACCAAAATGAACAAAATAAATCTCAAGAAAACAACCCAAAGAAAATGCAACCTTCTAGGTCATCTAACAAATCATTTAACAAATCATCTTCAGGGCCAGGGAGTTAGCTCAAGTGGTACTGACCTACCTTGGAAGTGCAAAAGCCTAAATTCAGTCCTCGGTACTGCAAAAAAAAAAAAGTCTTCAACATGACCGGGGGCTAAAAGCAAACACAAACTAAACTAAATTAGGAAAATCACTTGCAAACAAAAGGTAGATATTTACTATTTTAAAAAATGAACCATAAATTCTGGAGCTGAAAAGAAATTAATTGGATAGCTGACTTCATCAGGAAGAAGACAAAATCAGTGAACTTGAAGATGAGTCACTCAAAAATTTCAAATCTGAGCAGTAAAAAAGTAAAAACAAAGAAGAAACGTGCACAGAGCCTAAGAGACTTACCGGAAAACAAAAAATGGATCAATAAATACATTATAGGAGCTGAGAAACAAAAGAGAGAAAGGGACAAAGCTTTGTCAGAGAAATACCAACCAAACGGTTCTACAGATTCTAACAAAGATAATCTCAAAAATCCTACACCAGGAAATATAATAAGCAAACTGTCAAAGTAAAATACAAATAAAGTCTTGAAAATAATGAGAAAAGATAGACACCACACAAAAGGTTGCCTCTATAAGATCATCAATTAATATCTCAGTACAACATTGCAGGCCTGTAAAGTGCTGACAGAAAAAACTTTAACAAAAATACTGCATCTCGGAAAACTCTCCCTTCAAAAACAAAGAAAAATTTAAAGCCTTCATAGATCAACAAAAACAAGAACAAGTTACAACTAGACTTGCTATACAAAAGGTAGAGCGGAAACAAAGACTCTGAAAAACAGCTCAAAACTATATGAAAGTATAAAGTTTTCTGATAAAAATAAATGTATGGATAGATATAAAATTTTGTATCATAATTTTGGTTCATAACTCCACTTTTTAAAAATTGATTTTATTAGTAAATTTTATATACACATGATCACACTCGACACTGAGAATTAGTACTAGTATGTGACATGATTTAATTCTCGTATTTTCCCATTCCCTGCCCACCCTACAACCCCTCACCTCCTATATACATAAGCTTTGCTTCCTTTTCACCATCAATGTTTTTCTTTTCCTTCTTTACCTACCCCTATGTCCCTTTCCCTTTGAATACTTTCTGTTTCCCAATATCAGTCCTACATTTTAGAACTCATTTACATCTTCAGTTTCTTATACCAGGGAAAATATACAGTACTTACACATCTGTGACCTATTTATTTCACTTATGAGTATGTCCTCCAGATACATCCATTTGAGTATAAATGACTGAAATTTATCATTCTTTATGGCAGAATAATACTCCATTTGATTAAAAAAAAAAAAAAAAAAAAAAACCACACATCTTTTTTATCCAGTCTCCAGTTGAAAGGTATTTGAGTTGTTTCCAAGATTTGGCTATCACAAACTGAGCTTCTGTAAACATGGGTGCACAGATGTCATCTTTTAATTCTTTCGTGTATGTACCTGGCAGGGTCAAAACTCCACTTTTTTATATCTTTTTTCTTTTCCTTGTGGAACGAAGGATCAAATTCAGGACCTTGCACTTGTGAGGCAGGTGGTGGCAGCACTGAGCTACATTCCTGGTCCCTCATATCATTAAAAAATAAAAGGCTATAAATAACTATAAATCTATGTTGATGGTTACATAATATATAAAGATGTAATTTTTGTGAGTCTTTAAAAGACCAGACAGACATTCTCCAAAAAAAAATACTTCTGTTCGAACAGCGGAGCACTTCAACAGAAATATGCACCCTATAGTAAACCATGAGTATGTAATGATGTTTGGGGTAGGGGGAAGATTTTAAACACAAAAATGAGAATTGCACGATATATTCTGAAAAAATAATTCTTTGCCACAGTAATTAATAATTTCAAGCATAACTCAAAGGTGGAGCCAAAGGCTTCTGGACATATATTCTGTGAGCATACATTTGTTAAATGGGTTGTGGGGGCCTGTGTGCCAGTCTGTGGTCTGGGCAGTCTTTTGTTATCGTTACCACAAGGCAATCATGCATTAGAACTCTTCTCCCATAACTTCTCGGATATAATGGATATATTTCTTTCATTTTTTAAAATCAGGATTGACAAGTGCCAATTTATTTTGATTCTGACTTTTCATATTTGTCACATTTGTGATTCATTAAGATAAAGTACAAGGAAATTGCTGTGAAAGAGTAGAATTATTGCATGTAACTGAAATTGTTGTTAGTTTAAAATGGATTATTATATCTTTAAAGACTTATATAATTATCATTGTAACTACAAGGAAAATAACTATGGAATACACACAAAATAAAATTAGAAAGAAATCACAGAATGTTACTACAATAAAAATATCTAAACATGAAAGATGATATTGCATGTTTGCAAAAAGCAAAAAGACATATAAAATGTAATGCCAAAAATGTAAGTAGTAGGTCCCTCTAGGTCATTAATTTCTTTCTTTCTTTTTTTTTTTTTTTTTGAGACAGGGTCTCGCTTTGTGGTTCAGGCTGGCCCTGAGCTCAGCCTCACACTCACATCACAGCAATCCTCCTGCCTCAGCCTCCCGAGTGCTGGAATTATAGGCGTGAGCCACCACGCCCGGCACTGTGGTACGTGGTGCTGATTGCTGCTGGGTGTGAGTCTCCATACCCCATATTGTATGTGATGACCGGGGATCAAACCCGGGTCCTTGCACTTGCAAGACAGGCGCCGGACCCACTGAGCTAAATCCCCGGCCCTAGATCATTAATTTCTTTCACAATAAATTCAATTCCCCAATCAAAAGAAAGAAGATTAGCTGAATAGGCTAAGAAAAAACAAACAAACAAACAAAATCCAACCATATGCTGGTTGGAAGACACTCACTTTAGATCTAAACACACATAGGCTGAAATTGAAAGTACAGAAAAAGATAATTTCGTGGAAAATTTATGAAATTTTTAGAAAATGTAATAGAAAACACTAGATTTGTAAGTGATGTCCTAGATCTAACACCAAAAGTATAGGCAACAAATAAAAACAGATAAATTGGATGTGTTAAAATTTGAAACTTTAGTACATCTGAAGAACTCTTACACTTAACAACTGAGACGATGAGCCAAAAATGAAACAGATGGAAGACTGAAGACATTTTTCCAACTACTATATACAAAAGCCAATAAACAACAAACATATGAAAAGACACTTAGCATATTTTGACATTAGGAAAAGTGTCGGTGACTGTTTGTGGTGTAGGGTCTGGGATCGTCGAAGACAGGAATGAACGGAGTCGGAATGGACAGACAACACACGAACATAAGAGAGGTTGTGATGTTGTTGTAAATTTATTAGGTCTTTTGTGTTCTTTTTATATATGATTTTTTAGCTTTGTAAAATAAGGGTGATTGTTATAGGTTGATAAAAGTTTAAGGAAAAAACAAGAACAGAAACAGAGTAGTGATTAATCATTTTGACATTGTGTAAGGTCGTGTGAGACAGTGATGATTTTTTCATGACCATAAAAATCTTTGTAGATCAGTGTGTTTTGTACACAACTTTTCTAAGGAAATGGATCTTTGTTATTTCTATAACCTTGTTCTCATAGATTTTATGTAAACATTAATTTATTTTTTTGTACTTGTTGATGTATTTTTGTCAGGTGGCCATGTTAATTTTATTTCAGCTGAGACTATTATGTCTAATAAGGTGTTTTCTGTTTATGTTATTTTTGTTTGGTGAGAAAGCACAGAACAGTTCACAGGGAAAAACAGAATAGTTTAGAAGGGAGA
>PVIR01011998.1:0-15883 GCA_004026965.1 Petromus typicus | reverse complement strand
GTGGCAGTTCCCGGTTTTTTATTTCTTAAACGAAGTTTAAAAAGATCACGTTGTGTCGTATGAAGAGAAGTAAGGACAACACGAAATAGACAAGGAAAAACCAAGCTTATTATTATAATTATAAGTAAGAAAACAATACCTATAATAATATAAAGCCACCAGGATAAGGGGTTAATATTTTTTATATTTTTTGTCAATTCATTGGATATATCATTTAGATCTCATGTGTCAAGGTGTTGTTTACCCATAGTTTTTATGTTTTGTTGAAGTAGTGTCATATCATAGGAAATATTGGTATCTTTTTAGACTCTTAGTAAATGGGTCTTAACCCTGTTTTAGTTATCAGTGGCATTGTAAGGGTGAGGAGTAATATAAATATATTGACATTTAGTATGGTATTTAATAGTAGGTCGAGTTTTTAGATTTGTTATATCTTGTCTCAGTGTTAACACCACTTTTTTAAAACATTTATTTTGACTTTTAACTTTTTATCTATGATGTATTTTTTTGTCAATACCAGAGTTATATTTTTATGTATGTCATTAACAAAGTGTGTTGTTTGTATATTTTTTATTAATGTAGTAGTAGACAAGGTGAAGGTGGTAATGAGTGTAATCAGAGTAGAAATTTTTAGTATTAAAGTTGTAACAAATCTCTTAGGTTTGATCAATTTTGTTGTCTGAGTTAATATTTGTAAAGTTGAATTATCAAACCACGGATTATTTTTTAGGTCTATAGGAATTAACACATATGAAGGACATTTTATAAGTATCATAATAGACAGGATCTTATTTTATTTTGAATGAATATAATTAGTTAACACATAATCAACACATTTTATATGAAATGAGCCTGATATTGTCTGTGAGATGTTTATAAATCTTTTTTGTCTCATCAATAAAGCATATGGATATGAGACACAAGTGGAGGCCGCAATGGGAATTGATTTATTTTGTTTAGGTTTTGTTTTTTTTTGTTTTTTTTTTTAATAGGAGCATATTTGTAGCCGCCAGTAGGCGGAACAAATCTGAGTGAATAGTAGAGAATTTTAAAGAATCTTTAACTATCTATACAGGCTCTACAAAGCCTGGATTGAACCAGCAGTGGATAGGCTCATGAGGATCTGGTTTATAATAATTGTATTTTTTTAAAATTTATTTATTTATTTATTTATTTTTTGACTGTCTTTTAAGTAGGCTGTGTAATTGACTCTAGGTGAAGATATGGAAAAATCTCATACTGTTTTATTGGTGTCTATAGGGTGATGGGGGACCCCAAAATGATGAAAGCCGTAATATAGCCAGACTGGATATTGGTTAGCATCTCTAGTCTAAAATTGATCTATGTCTTTATATTTTTGAACACAATTTGGTAATGGATTGTTTACTGTTGTTATAGTAGTTTTATTATGAGTAGGAAAGCCCAATGTTTGTAATTTTAATTCCCATATCAGCCTCTTACCTGGTCTCTTGGGGTTGATGTAGGTCTGATCAGGTGTATCTGTCAGAAAGATTTGATAGCTTATAGGTAAACAACCAAGGGGTGTCAATCTTGTCAATGTTATGTAGATAGGTGTTGTATCTGTTTTTTTTTCATAGGTGATGTGGGAGGAGATATTTTTACCCATATGATAATCTGGAGTTTTTTTAAGCAGGTCAGATATATTAGTCACAACCTTAATATGTTTTTTTTTTTATACTAAGTGACAGGATATAACAAAGGTGGTTTTGGTAAGAAAGTCTAATATATTTCACTGTTTGTTGGTTAGGGAAACGTTGTAATGAGCAACACACATGTAAGAAACAAATTGAGAGTATTATATTCTTTGTCTGTTGATATTAAGAGGGCTTTTGTTTCTTTGGTTAATGTTTTAAGTTATGTCTAAGTTGGCAGCGGGCGCTCTGGGCGAGATGTCTCTCGTAGTGTCATCTTTTGTAGGAGCTGTGTCATCTGAAGTGTGGTCTTTTTTTGTTTTCTTTTTATCTTTTTGTTCTAGAGCCGCCGCATAGGCAGGGCAGATGAGTCTGTCTGGGAGCCAGATGGGTGAATCTGTATTCTGTGGGAAGACACAAGCATAGCCTCTGTCTGAGGCAATTAAGGGGTCTGGTCCTTGTCAGACACCAGTGAGTAAGTCTTTTCATTTAACCTGTGGTAAGGGAACCTGTATAGACTGTTTTCAATGTTTCATCATATTAGTTTCACCCTCTGGGGACATATTGAGATAATTTAAGACAAAAAGAACATGTGTCAAGATATGATGTGGAGAAAGATATGTATTAGCTGTTTGTACTTTTTCTATTTGTGTCTTTAGGACCTGATGTGTCCTCTCTATGATTGTTTGACCTTGGGGATTGTAAGGAATACCCGTGATGTGTTGAATGTTTCACTGTTGTAGGAACACTTGAACTTTTTTAAATCAAGCTATAAATTTTTGGTAACTCTCTTTATTTGTCTGTCTTATACCTGTCAAGGTGTTCTCTTTGGTTCCGGGAGGGGGAAACGCCCTTTAAGTCATCAATGTATTGGTAGTGACATCTTTAAGGATGGCCTTTGGTATTTTAATTTGTGACTGAGGGTTTAAATATTTTCTCGTCCCCAAAAGCTTGTCCATTGTGGGTTTTTGTCCTTTTTTTCTTGTCTCTGACGCCTTTTTTACTGTTTCTTTTGTCCTTTCCTCATATTCCATTTTCTATAGCACATAATCTCTTGGACTTAACGTTGTCTTTTCTGTCTGATGTCAATCGTGAGGTGACATCTATTGTGTCTTCTAGGTTTTGGCTTTGGCTTCACTTTAGTTTGTCTCACGTTTTGTATCAAGAACCTATCATAATGGTCTCTGTCCTCATCTAACTGATACTTTGTTGTTTCTTCTTTTAAGTCCCATTCATCTTCTCCCTCAAATGTACTTACTGTTCTATCTCTTTTTGACGTTAGTGGAGCTATAGGAGCAGCTTTCTGTTTTTGATGTAGCTTTTTCTGTTAAAAACTCTATGTCAGATTTTTTTGTCAACATGTCTCTAATCTGTACCCACAATGGAAAAGCTTGTCGGGGAATCGGCTCTTCCTCATGTGAGGAGGCAGCTGTGTATATCCTGTCGTAGGTGTTTCCAATCTAGTAAAGTGAGGGAGTCTGACTCCGGGAACCAAGGCGAAATCTTCAGCAGATAATCATAAAACTTTGATGTAGAAACATCCGACACCCGCAAACCACAATCAGCTAACATGTGTTTTAAAACTGAAAGGAAAAGCCTTTTTCCTGATGAATGTGATTGACCCATTTCTGTTGTGTTTGAAGTGAATGATTATCTGTCTATAACCGGCCTTACCTTGTTTCGGCGAGACTGTAGATCTCTCCGCGGGATCCTATCCGTTCAGTGAAAGAAAGAAAGAAATTACCTGTATTCGGGCCCCACGTTGGGCGCCACCTGCCGGCGACTGTTCGCGGTGTAGGGTCTGGGATCGTCGAAGACAGGAATGAACGGAGTCGGAATGGACAGACAACACACGAACACAAGAGAGGTTGTGATGTTGTTGTAAATTTACTAGGCCTTTTGTGTTCTTTTTATACATGATTTTTTAGCTTTGTAAAATAAGGGTGATTGTTATAGGTTGACAAAAGTTCAAGGAAAAAACAAGAACAGAAACAGAGCAGTGATTAATCATTTTGACATTGTGTAAGGTCGTGTGAGACAGTGATGATTTTTTCATGACCATAAAAATCTTTGTAGATCAGTGTGTTTTGTACACAACTTTTCTAAGGAAATGGATCTTTGTTATTTCTATAACCTTGTTCTCATAGATTTTATGTAAACATTAATTTATTTTTTTGTACTTGTTGATGTATTTTTGTCAGGTGGCCATGTTAATTTTATTTCAGCTGAGACTATTATGTCTAATAAGGTGTTTTCTGTTTATGTTATTTTTGTTTGGTGAAAAAACACAAAACAGTTCACAGAGAAAAACAAAATAGTTTAGAAGAGAGAAAACGGCTTGTTTTTACATACTACTGGGCTAACTGTGCGCCTCCTGGAGAAACATACTCAACTCAGGCTCTAGGCCTGGGGAGCCTCAAGCCTCAAACACAGGGGTCTTCCGCCCGGGACCCCAGTCCCTATTTTGTCACGCCTTATTCGGCGGGGGCGTGACAGAAAAGCAAATCCAAATAACTGTAATGAGATAATCATTTCACATCCATTGTTACAGCTATTGCAAGAAAACTGAAAACCCAGAAAATAACAAGTGTGATGAAGATAAGAAGAAATCTGAAATCTTGGGCACTTTGGTTGTAAAAGCAAAATGATAAAGTTGTTCTGGAAAAGAACAAGGCAACTGATTTAAAAATTTTAAAATAGAATGTATGATGCTACAATTCCAGTTTTGAATATGAATTCAGAAGAATTTACTGTAGAATGATGACTTCTCACATATAAGGAATTTAAAAAATAAAAAAGTTGAAGACATAGAAATAGAAAATAGTAAAATGGCTGTTCCCCAGATGAATACAAATGGAAAGATATTAAAGAAATGTACTTCAAAAGGTGCAAATTTGCAATTAAATAGGCTAAATCTAGATATCTAATATATAACACAATGACAATTGTTAATAACTGCATTTTGTCCTGAAAATTTCCTAAAAGAATAGATATCCTTAATGTGTGTTCTTAGGAAATACACAGTAATCATAAGAGATGATAAATAGGTGATTGGTTGGACAATGTATGAGTATCAAAATGTTGTTTATGTTAAATATGCATAATTTTAGAAGTAAAAACTTAAGGCAAGATCTTAAGTAGGTATTTTTATATCCATGCTCATAGCATTAGTAACAACAGCCAAGAAGTGGAAGCAATCCAAGTGTCCTTTAACAGATTAATGTATAAATAAAATATAGTATAAACATACAATGGAATACTATCCAGCCTGTAAAAGGCCAGAAACTCTGACACATATGATACTACATATGAACTCTGGGTACATTATACCCAGTGAACTGAGCCCAGTCACAAAAAGACACTGCAGGTTGGGCCAGGGAGTTAGCTCAGTGGTTCCGGCGCCTGTCTGGCAAGCGCAAGGACCCAGGTTCGATCCCCGGTAACCACATACAATACTGGGTGTGGAGACTCACGTCCAGCAGCAATCAGTACCACATACCACAGTGCCGGGCATGGAGGCTCATGCCTGTCATCCCAGAACTCGGGAGGCAGAGTCAGGAGGATTGCTGTGATGTGAGTTTGAGGCTGAGCTCAGGGCCAGCCTGAACTACAAAGTGAGACCCTGTCTCAAAAAGAAAAAAAAAAAAGACACTGCAGGACTGCACTGAAATGAGCTATAGTAGCCAAATTCAAACAAACTAAAATGACAACCGAGGGCATAGGAGGAAACAGGAAAGTGTTTAATGAATATATAGAATTTTCATTTTGCAGAATGAAAAATTTCAGGATTTGGCTTAACCAAAATGGAATGTACATAAAATTTTAAATGTTTAAGATGGTAAATTTTATGTAGAATCTATTTTATTGAAAAAAATTGAAGCAACAATATGTCTGCTCTGCCAGCCATTATAATCTGCTCTTCAATGAAATTATATTTTAAAACAATTTCTATACATAAGGCTTTATATTTATGCCCATTTTACAGATATCAAAACTGAGGCTTTGAATATCTTTATGATTTTTTAGCTTCTCGCAACTGCTGGAGCTTAAGTTCACAGTCAGACATCTGCAGCCATTATGATCTGCTCTTTAATGAAATTATATTTTAAAACAATTTCCATACATAAGGGTTTATATTCATGCCCATTTTACAGATATCAAAACTGAGGCTTTGAATATCTTTATGATTTTTTAGCTTCTTGCAACTACTGGAGCTTAAGTCCACAGTCAGACATCTGCAGCCATTATGATCTGCTCTTCAATGGAATTATATTTTAAAACAATTTCCATACGTGAGGTTTTATATTTATGCCCATTTTACAGATATCAAAACTGAGGCTTTGAATATCTTTATGATTTTTTAGCTTCTCGCAACTGCTGGAGCTTAAGTCCAGAGTCAGATATCTGGATTTCAACCCCATTTTACCCAGAATTGCTGCGTTGTCATGTAGTCCCAGATAAATTAGTGTGCAGGGGATTATAAATTTTCTCATTTGTGACCTGGGCACAGTAAAAGTACATTCCCTCAAAGCAAGGTGTCATGGTGCATACCTGTATTCCTAGCACTCTCAGAGGCTGTGGCTAGAGTGTGAGCCTAGCCTAAACAACTTAGCAAGACTCTGTCCAAAAAAAAAAAAAAAAAAAAAAAAAAAAAAGAGCTGAGGGTGTAAGTCAAAACAAAGGCCCTGAGTTTGATTTCCCAGTATTTGAAAAAATAGTACATGCTTTCTAGATTTTTGTAAAGATTAAAATAGATGGTGTATGTTATATTCTTCCCACATCATCTGGCACACAGTGAGTAATAAGTAGAGACAGAATTTGTTATGAATAGGACTATTTCACGTACTCAGATATTTCTAACTCCAATAGATAGAATTTATCCAATAGATAGAATTTTAATAGTCCACAAGATATCACATTCTGCGTTTCTTCGGGCTAGCTAATTATATATTTAGATAAATCTATATTAAGAATACCATAATTCTATTATCTGTACCAAAGCACTTCCTTATACATACATATCTCCTTACAAATAGCAAAATATAGGGAAATTATAATTCTTTACATTTCTTGACAGAATGCTGTGTACTTGTACTATAGTAGTCCCTAATGTTCAATAATGGTATAAAAGAAGTAGTCATTAATATTTACTGCAGCATAACGTCAAGCAAGCTGATAGATTTGACCAGCAACTAGTCCTTTTAGATTCAGAAAGTTTGTGACTTGCATAGAGAGCAAATGTGATAGCAACATGGGATCAATTCCCACTGCCATTGTCAATACTATCACATGGTCAGGAACAGTTCTGGAGCCCACAGGTATACTCTAAAGGCAGGAAAAATGAATATGAAAACTTTTATACCTTTGTTGGGACCAGGAAAGTGATAAGAAACTGCTTCACAGCAGCCTCTCTGAAAACAGTGCGGAGAGGGATGGCCTTGCAGCAGCATCTGAAACATCAACTAGTGTTTTCATGATCTGGAGACTCACCGGACATTTCTCTCCAGCCTTGGACCAAACTGCAGTTGAACGTTGCCTGCGTGGTCCATGTACAAGTTGGCGAATGTACTGACACTGACGAGAAGCCATTCTACATATACCAGAGACCAGAAGTAATCTGATGCTTAGAATAGCATTAGTGGTATGTTTTATTATTTCTAAATTGCAGATAAAGAAACAGACTCAGAAGAATAGAGGAAGTTGCTTTAAATTCCAAATTAATAAAAAGAAAAGCTACATCTAATTCAAGGGGCCATATCTTTTACCCTGCACCATACGGCCTTTGGTTTTACCAGGGTACAAAGTCGATATGGTGTATTAAGATCTTTGAGCATATGGAGAAAAATTTAAGCTTCCCTCACACTGCTAGTTTCTAATCCAATGCAAAGCAGACACTCACAGTGTCATTTCCATTGTGACATATTAAGAAGGTGGAAACAATCTGACTATATTTTTAGGGTAGGATTAAAGAAGGTCATCAAGGCAAGGCTTTTTGTGTAAGGAAAGAGAAGAGACCAGAGGGTGCGCACGGATGCTCCCCGTCTTTTACCACGTGAGGCTCCGCACCCTCTTCAGACTCTGCAAAAGGAAAACCATCACCAGGCGCAGCCTCCCGACCTTGGTCCAGAACTATGAACCAAAATAAACCTGTCTTTAAAAACTTGCCCAATATGTGAAATTGTGTTGTGAGCAGACTAAAGACTACAGACTAAAGACACTCCTTTTCCATATGATTTCTCATGCCTAAAATGTAGAGAACAGTAATTATGGTGAGGATTAAATTGTGTATGTGTGTGTTCTTAAAGAGTGACTGGCATTTAATTAGTGCTTGATAAATGTAAGTATTCTGGGTCTTGCTTTGTAGTTCAGGCTGGCCCTGAGCTCAGCCTTGAACTCACAGCAATCCTCCCGCCTCTGCCTCCCAAGTCCTGGGATTATAGACATGAGCCATCACACCCAAAATTGTTGTATGTGGTAACTAGGGATCAAACCCAGGACTTTGGGTTTGCAAGGCAGGCACCAGAAGCACTAAGCTAACTCTCCAGTCCTGTTCAACTGTATGTTAAAACTGTGGTTAAAGGTAGGCATGGTGACTCATGCCTGGAATCCTAACACTATGGAAGGCAAGGCAATAAAATCACAAGTGCCAACTTAGCTTGAGAAACTTAGAGACTTAGTGAGATTCTGTCACAAAATTAAAAATAAGGTCTGGGAATGTAGCTCAGTGCAAAATCCTTTGCTTCAATCCCTAATCCTGAAAATAAGACAAAACAAAACTGAGCCAAAAACTAGCACTGCGTTTTTAGCCACACGTAGTGGTGCATTCCTGTAATTCCACCACTAGACAGGTTGAGACAAGATATCGAGGCTATTCTGGGAAGAACAGGAAGACCTTGTCTCAAAAACAAACCGAACTTATTCTTTCTTTGGTCTAATGACCCAAAATTACAGCAGCATTGTCAGGACTGTTCAGATGTGTCTTCCAAAGGCCTATTTCCTCATCATATCCTATTTAAAACCTAAAGTTAACCTGACCTTAATGAAAGAGAGTATTTTTGAACCTTTAAGTTTACATTGGTTACATTCTGAATGGTTTCACTCCTCAGTGCAAAGGTTGAACCTTTATCTCTAGTATACCAGAATGTGATTATATTTTGAGATAGGGCCTTTAAAGGGCAATTATGTTAAAATAAGGGTTGTTATTATTATACATAGCTAAGTTGGATAGAAATTAATATATAGCCAGAGAAGATTGGACCCTCAAGAAACTCAGCACATACAAGAAGTTGGAGATAACAGTAGTGTGGCTAGAGGCACATCTAAAGAGAGTCAGGCCACAGGATAAAGATGAAATAGCTGGACCTGCGAGACAAACAGCAACTTGAGATTGGACTATGATTAGTAACACCTGATGTAGCAGCCCACATGGGCATCTGGCTCAGAGGTAGGAGGCCGGCACACTCAGGCCCATACGCCCTGCCCTCCCCCAAATTGCTTTTGTTCTTTATCCTTTGTTCTTACCCCCACTACATGACTGTTTCCCTATTGGATCAATATGAGCTAATTGGCTGTAGTTATAATCCTATAAATTGACTGCAGTCTGATCCATGTTGTACTTATGTGATTTTGCTGTGTAAAGAACCCTGACCTCAGTGGCCGGCCACCCCTTTCAAGACCCCTCCTGTCTCTCCTGCGAGCCTTCTCTTGATAAAGCTTTCCTTAAGCTCCAGTGTCCCTTAAAATTCATTCTTCAATATCTGAGAAACGCAAACTCTACACATCTGACATCTAACAGATCACGAGTGATAGTTTTCCAATATCATTAGAACGCAGCCTGACTTTCTAACTGAGACAACAACTTAAGAAATGGTAAGGATGTGCACACACAGAGGAAAAGTAAGAACACAGTGATAAAGAGACCACCTGCGAGCCAAGCACAGAAGCCTTAGGGGAAACTAAGACTACCAACACCTTTATCTGGCTGCCTCCAAAATTGTGAAAAAATTCATTTCTGTTGTTCAAGCTACATAGCTGTGTTTTGTTATGATAGTCCCAGCAGACAAATACAACATTTTTTTCTGTTTCCTTCTTCCTTTTCTTTTTTTTTTTTTTTTAAAACAGGGTCTCCTTTTGTAGTTCAGGCTGGCCCTGAGCTCACTGTGTAGCCCTGGTGAGCCTTGAACTCACAGCAATCCTCCTGCCTCTGCCTCCTGAGTGCTGGGATGACAGGCATGAGCCACCATGTCTGGCACTGGGGTGTGTGGTACTGAGTGCTGCTGGGTATGAGTCTCCACGCCCAGTGTTGAGGTATGTGGTCACTGGGGATTCAACTTGGGTCCTTGCACTTGCAAGGCCAGCAGAACCACTAATCTAAATCCCTGGCCCTCTTACTTACTTTTTGAGAACAGGGAATTCATTTAATTCATTGTTCTTAGCCCAGTACACACAGTCTGGCATAATCAATGTACATAATTAACGTGTGTGTGCTTTATGTATACTCTCAATGAATTAAGAGTAGGAGAAGGTATTATCATTTACTTGAGAACTGAGTGTGGGAAAATAGCAGGATGGGGATATGTTAAAAACAGGAGGGTCCTCAACACTGAAGGAGGCTGAGGCAGGAAAATAGCAAGTTCAAGTCCTACCTGGGCAATTTATTGAAAATTTACTTCAACAAAACTTTTTTAAAGGCCTGAAGATGTATCTCAGTGGTAAAATGTCCCTAGGTTCTATCCCCAGTACTGTTTTAAAAAATAAAAATAGTAGGTAGATTTGGAGTCACGTAGACCTGGAATTGAATTCCCATCCTCACTCCACACCTCAGAGGCTCTGACTCACAGCAACCACTCTAGGATCAGGCTGCCTAACTTATATCAAGTTCAGTATGAACTTTCAGTGTGTTCATGGGAAATTCTCCTAACGGGTCTCTGTGTGATTCACGGTTCTCATCCAAAAATGAGGTAATAATAGTTACCATATTTTAGGGCATGTAATGTTTAAAGAAAATAATGACACTTTTTCTTTTCTTTTTTTTCTTTTTTTTTTTTTTGGAGACAAGGTCTCACTTTGTAGTTCAGGCTGGCCCTAAGCTCACTATGTAGCCCAGGCGAGCCTCGAACTCACAGCAATCCTCCTGCCTCTGCCTCCCAAGTGCTGGAATTACACCTATGGGCCACCACTCCTGGCATTGTGGTATGTGGTTACCAGGGATTGAACTCAGGCCCTTGGGCTTGCAAGACAGGTGCCTAAACCACTGAGCTAAATCCCTGGCCCAATAATGACACTTTAAAGTGCTTGCCTGAGTTTAGAAGTTAAAAAATTTAGTTCTTAAAGATTCCCTAGGATTAATGTAGACATTTACATAAACTCTACAAATGTTGGCAATGAATAATAAATATGGCAATCGCTACTAAATTACTTCATTTAATTCTTCCAGCAATTCCGTAGAGTAAGTGATAATATCAGTGTTCTATAGAACTTGAATTCCAACAGAAATTGATGTGAGCAGGACAGAAGCTATTTTACGATTCTGTCTTGTTCTAAACTTACTCTCTGAGTCTAAACTAGCTTAGGATAACCCTGTGACCAGTGTGCCTGTGTGGTACCTTGTGTGGCCTGTATGTAAAAAAAACCTTATCTTGTGAACCCTTTCAAGAAATGTGTGTGTGTATATATATATATGTATAATATATGAATAAGTGAATAAATATATAATAAATAAATAATATACAATAAATATATGTATTATATATATAAATATATGTATTATATATATATACATAAATATATGTTTTCGAGAAAGCATATATTTACCATAAAGAAAAATACATTTGTGCCACCATAGGATTAGTGTGTATTATTTGTCCACCACCATAGGAGTAGCACGTGTTGTACATATCAAACTCCCTACAGCATAAAACAGGAAGCTGCTGACTGTGCATCATCTCAGTGTTCAGCCTGTACACTTGTGGACTCTGCCCCAGGTATGGCTCTTCACACAGCTACCACTCAACCTCTGCAAATCTTTGTGACTGTCACTTTGCCCATCTGGGATGCCCTGCTTGACTCGCCAGCTGTGCAAATTGCTGAGGGTTCCAGTGCGCAGTCTCCACACTGCTGAGTTCCAGTGCCACCTGTTAGACACCCCCATGTACTCACAGTGTGTGGCTGGACAGAAGAACCATCCTGCACCCTTGGCACTGCTTATGCCATGGTTGAGGTCCTTTCTCTTGCTGTGAATGTGACAAATGCTAAGTAACCCATTGTATTCAGGAGACAGCTTGACTCTTGCTATCTGTTTGCTCCTCTGAGCCTCAGGGTGGACTAACTCAGAGGCCTCTTGGCCCCGTGTCCAGTCATGACAGGGATTCTAACCAAATACCCCCTGAAAGGAAGCATTGGTCAAATAGAAAAAAGTTATACAGTTGAAAATGGTATTATTAGTATATGAGTCTGATATTCATTCTTCTTGGTTTTGAGGGATTGAACCCGGGCCTCGTGCATGCTATGCAAGTGCTCTACCACTGAGTTCCTCTCTAGTCCTTATCCTAAGATTTTTATCTCTGGCAAAAATTTAATTCTATTGAATTAAATTCAGTAGAATTCTCAGCTTCATTGAAAAGAAACAAAAACAGGTATGGTGGTACACACCTATAATTCCAGCACTCTGGGGAGACTGACACAAAGGATCACAGGATTGAGTCTACAATTCAGTGACTTAGAGACTCATTGTCTTAAAATAACTCTTTTAAGAAAGAAAAGGTGAGAATGTACCTCAGTGTGATGGCTGTAATTCATTCACCAGTACTAAAGACAAAACAAAAAACCACACAAAGGAGGCAATATTATGCAGTGGAATTTATACTATTTTTAGAGTGAAGACAAAGGTGACTGTAAATTGTACTACAAAATGGAACATTAAAAATTAGGCTTTTTTTCTTTTCCAACTAAGCAACTTCTCCATACTTCCTCCTGCCAAACATATAACCAATAGCCCTTCCTCTCTAGCCCCAGCTGGCTAGAGCCCAGCTTCCTTTCCACTAGAAAGAGGAGGAAGAGCTACAAGTGATAAAGAGAGCGCAGAAGTCCACATTATCTCTCCGTGCTCCCCTCTTCTCTGTTCCTCACTATAAAAGACCCTTAGCCACCTGTACGCACAGAGATGGTGATTTCAGGCAAATGGGCTTCTCTATCTCCTCAGGGGTAGCTCTGAATAACTCTTTTTTTTTTTTTAACCAAAATACATGCTTCTGTTTGATTTCATCAGTAGCAAGTAAATGAACCTAAGCATATAAGCCAAGATGGCCAGTAACATGACCATACTTACTTTAAAGGTATGCTCGGAATTTAAATTCCATCACGTAGTCATGAAATGGAAAAAAAAAAAAAAAAAAAACAAAAGACAGAGCAGAGACTGAAGGTCTCAAGGCTGACAAACTAAGGCTTGCCCCTGCTGCTAAATCTGTGAAGGTCACTGTGCCGGGAAGATGAACTGCTGAGAAACAGCTGCCTATCTCCCTGTGTCTTAGAGATAAACTACAAAAGCAACATTTACATTCACCTCCCCACCCTTTACTAAGTTCTGCTTCTGTACAATTCTGCTTGCTCCCCCTCTCTGGCTGAATAATAGATACATATGAGAACAAACAGAGAAATGGGGCTCAGACTCTGGAGGGGGACTTCCAGCGTGATAATAATAGTGATAATAAACCTGCCTTTCCCTCCAGTTCTCTGAATGCTGCTCACTCTCTTGGTCTGCCTGCCCTCTGAATGCCAGTTCAGGTAAGCCTCTTAACTAACAGTATTTGGTACATCTCTGTATTCCAATCATATGTCACAGGGCCTAGTACATGAAAACAATGCTCTTTGGAATTTTTTTAAAAGAATAAACTAGAGTGATGATTCTCAAATATTTTGATCTCAGAAATTCTTCATATTCTTAAACTTATGAGAGGATGCAAAGGTATTTTTGTTTATGTAAGTCATATCAATTGATTCTTACCATATTAGACATTAAAACTAAGAAAAATTTTGAAACCCAAAAATATACAAGCTAGAGCTACTCAACAGGCTGAGGCAGCAAGATCAAAAGTTTGAGGTCAGCTTGGACAAATTAGTGAAACCTTGTTTAGAAAAAATAAACACAGAAAGGTC
The DNA here is from genome assembly GCA_004026965.1 of Petromus typicus. Lineage (NCBI taxonomy): Eukaryota > Metazoa > Chordata > Mammalia > Rodentia > Petromuridae > Petromus > Petromus typicus. Next base: position 2,078 of record PVIR01011998.1, on the reverse strand, counting down.
TAGGGGTGTAGGTCAGTGCCAGAGAGCTCCCCTAACACCAAAGAAGAGGAGCACAAGGAGATGGACAACAAAGGTATTGTTCTAGATCTCTAAGTAATAAGATCTTCACAGGTTCTGCTGTCCAAGTAGAATTCTACTTTTCATTAGAGAGTAAACAAAAGCAGAACACTCACCTCTCAGAATGAAAATAATTTTGACCTTGCTAATTCTGAGAACCTGACCTATACAGAAATGTTGTAAATTGTGAGGAACTAGAAATGTAGAGAAACCCACACGGCAAGTGAAGCTTTGACTTGTTACTTATCTTCTGCATTCACTGCTCTCCCCTAACATGGGCAGCCTGCCTCGTCTTTGGAAGCATTCACGAACTGATGAGAGAAACCTGATGCTGTACTAATTAAGGAGAGAGACAGTCCAAAGAAATCATAAATCTGTATCCAACTAGAAAGATAATTCAATAAGACTAAATGTAAGCGGAGGAGTGCAAGAAAAAAAGCAATAGTCTCTACAAAGCAAAACCCTGTCTCAAAAAAAAACCAAAAGAAAAGCAATAGTCTTTGATCTGGCCCTCAGCCATCTATGGGAATGCTGGTAGCCTTGTTTATCTCCCCAAATGGCTATAAGTTAATGTCGTCTCTGGCCAGACCATATAATTACACACCTACATTTAGATTGCATAATTTTCTAGTGCAGTTCACAGGCACTAAATGAACAATAAATGTTCAAAAATACTGTAATTGGATTCTGAGACTCCTAGAGACATGTGTTAGGGCATAAATTGGTTAATTAATGTTCAAGTTGTAAATATAATTGTTTTGTTGAGATAATGTTTCCTCCAAAAAGGATATAATTTACCTATTTATCTAAAAATATCTCTATTTCTGAAATTATAAATAATTCTCCTCTTGAAGTGAACATTAATATTTGCAACTATATGGAAAACACATGAGGCTTTTAAAATATGTTCATTATTTCCTGTCTTGGTATATGTTACTGCTGCAAAATTGTTCATAACAATTCACAGTCCCCAATATAATTTTTAGAAAACTAGGGCCAGGGATTTAGCTCAAGTGCTACTGTGCCTACCTTTTAAGCACAAGGGCCTGAGTTTGAACCCTAGGTCTCTCAAAAAAAAAAAATTAGAAAACTGGTGGATGATTGGTTTCTATGCTTGGTGGAATATAGTTAGTAATTAAATATCCAACACTTTTGTTTTGTTTTTTTTCTGAGACAGAGTCTCAAATTTGTGACCCTTCTGACTCAGCCTCCCATATGCTAGGATCACAGGTGTGCGTGTACCTTCATCCCAGGTGACCTCCAACTTTTAATTTTTTTTTTTTTTTGAGACTGAGTCTTGCTTTGTAGTTCAGGCTAGCCCTGAGCTCAGCCTCCAACTCACATCATAGCAATCCTCCTGCCTCTGCCTCCCAAGTGCTGGGATTACAGGCGTGAGCCACCACGCCCGGCGCTGTGGTATGTGGTACTGCTTGCTGCTGGGGTGAGTCTCCACGCCCAGTATGGTATGTGATTACCGGGGATCGAACCCAGCTCTATACGCTTGCAAGACAGGCGCTGGAACCACTGAGCTAAATCCCCGGCCCTCCAGCTTTTAATTTTGAAAAATGGCCAACGTATACAAAATTTGAAAGAATTGAAAAGATGGGTCAAGAAGAATTCAAAGGCAAGTTTTGTTTGTCTGAGGTTGGGCTTAAACTTGGAATCCTATCTCAGTGCTAGCAAGATAGGAGGTCCGGACCTGGCAAGGCTGGCTGGGAAATTAAGCAAGACCTATCAGTTACAAAATCCCAAGACAGCACCAAATAATTCCCAGGATCCTGTATGTGGAACTTTTCATGGGCTCCCATAAGATGTGGACAGCATAAAAGAAATGAGCTGCGGGCCGGGGAGTTAGCTCAGTGGTTCCGGGCCTGTCTTGCAAGCGCAAGGGCCCGGGTTCGATTCCCCGGTAACCACATAACAATACTGGGTGTGGAGACCCACACCCAGCAGCAACCAGTACCACATGCCACAGTGCCGGGCGTGGTGGCTCACGCCTGTAATCCCAGCACTCGGGAGGC